>KZ061712.1:187548-208718 GCA_002091835.1 Anopheles maculatus | reverse complement strand
TGAAAGCCGTTAACATGATGTAAACTTTTTGAATAGACAAGCTACAAAAAAGTAAAAATGGGGAAAAACGATTGAAATGGGGGACACGTATTGCAAATGAAGGAAAGAAGTTCTTAGAAATATGTTTATAATGTAGTATGAAATCTAAACAACATTTGAGAACCTCTAATAATTTGACTACTACCAAATATGAGAGTTTATTTTTATTCGTGTAGTACGGTCTGGCCGAATATGAGAATTTCAATCTTGTAATTTTTGTATTTCTGGAGAGATTCATACCTAGTAAGCTCACACATGTTACAATAACGTTTCTTGAAATTCTTGAATTTTGTTAATTTAGGCAACAGGCAAGTAAAGAGGGAAAGACGGATAAATTGTCATACGGAAAGACGGACACCAGATTTAAACTATTCTATAGTTCTTTAAATCAATTTTTATATTAACAAAAACTAACAATTTAACATCGCATCACAAACCGACTGCTATAGTGTCTTAAAATTTCTGGCCTAAAAGTAGATAAAGGTTGCCACGATCAATGCCATTTCGTCCTGTGTTTAATCGACAACAGATTAAGAGGAATTGGTGCGACACTTTTTGAAGTTAGGATTGTGGCTCCATGTAGGGGAAGTGCGGGAGGTTTCGACAATGTGTGTAAAATCGACACCTCTGCTGTTTTAATATTCACTGGTCTTTTTGAAAAAAATGTGATGCACCTTATTTATACAAACTGTTTTCTATATTTTGAACCATTCTGTACTGGGATAAATTAGTCTACTGTCAAAGTAAACAACAAAACGAGTTCGAGAGACTTCTGACTGCCAACAGATGTAAAGTTGTTCTTGTGGAACCTAAGTAATTGAGGCTTATTTTCAACGAGAATGCGGTTTCCGTGTAAATAATATTGTTTTATAGACATAATTTGTTTGTTCTTTGTCAAGGTACGTAGGTTACATATTATATAAGGTTTTTTTTAAAGGTCCCCAGGACCTTCCTGTCCATTGGGGGTAAAATCTACACCACACTTGAAACTAGTTTACCTCTTATTTGTAGTTGCAGTTGCATTGCATTTTTTTGTAATTTAAAAGTATATATTATCCTCAAATGACCCGTAATCATCTCGGTCAAGCTGGACAAATATTAGTTTAAAAAATGCCAGCTATATGGCTTGGTATGTCAATGCAGCTAGTAAATATGATATTCCGAGGACAACGCTTATCGGATATGTCTCTAATAGATCATATGCCAAACTCGGACACAAATCTTGTGTATTTACTCCTGAGCAGAAAAAAGAATTATTCCAACATCTACACGATCTAGAGAGCCGCTTCTATGGGATCCCAATAAATGATGGTAGACTGTTGGGTTTTGATCTAGCTGTGAAAAATAAAATTAAACATCCATTTAACACGAAAAAGAATTGCCCCTAGCCAGAAATTACCACTGCTAGAAGTTCTCTAAACGTCGTTCCGAAAAGGCATCAGAAATTACCTCCACTTTTCATGAACAACGTTTGATAAGGGCAAAAGCTACAAAGGACATTAAAACAATGAAAATGAACCAGAAGAAAACAGCAAGAGAACAAGTAAAACAAAAAAAACTTCAGAAATCACAGAAGAAGAATAGAAAATCTAAATAAAAATATTACAGCCATTGAAGTATGTTCTGCTCTGTATTATGTATGTACAAGGTGTCGTAATCACCTCGCATGGTGTCGATTCTACCCCGTCAGGGTGTCGATTTTACCGCAACCAAGTCCCGGTACAAGAAAAATCATAGATTTTTTATTTTTTTAAATAAATTATCAAAATCAATTAGACAACTGTAATATCTTGTGATGTAGTATTATACATAATGAGTAAAATAAGTTTTTTTTCATTGTTTTAAAGTATGTTTATAACAGTAAGAGTATTACAATCTGGAGAAAACCTTAAGGTGTCGAAACCTCTCGCACTTCGCCTAGGTGTTCATACTAACCAAAAACGAAATATGGTATAATATTGAAATAAATGGATTTCAAATATTGGATATTAACCACGTAATATGGATGAAATATAAAGATTGTACGCAGCTCAAAATTATTGCAATTTTTATCAATACATGTAATAATTTTGTCTTTACCTACTTTCAGGGGCAGCTCTTTTGTAGCAGCCTCACTCAATACACCGGAAACAAATCGTTAAAGGATCATTTAGGATTGTTTCTTCTCTAACGTTTAGTAAGTCATGTGATGGTGGTCGGTTAGTCAAAGTTGAAAAGTAAGTGCAGTTTTTAATTATTGTTAAAATGTATTCAATGTAACGCATACTTGAGTATAAATTCAATATATAGACCACTCCACCTGGTGGCGTTTTCCTTCTAAATCGATCTCCCAAAGCAAAAACATGACAATGTTCAAAAAGTCAGTATAAGGCCGACATAACCTAACAAATTGTTCATCCAAAAAGATGTTTTATTTAGTTATTTACGTGATGTTTGCCCCGGTTCTATGTAAATGATGTTGCACAAAAATGCTTGATATAACATAAATATAATACAGTGACACAATTTGTAATATTTGCAAAGAGGACCGGGTAGACATCTGTAGTGTGTCTCGTATTATTTATCGAAATCTTTGTTGAGTGAGTGTTGAGTTCTACTGTTACACTAAAATTCATCCTATTGCTGTATAGTCATTTCTTATTAAGAGGCTCAATTTGGATGACTTTTGAACAAAATGAAGAATGAGTGCTTGGTACACTATAAATAGATCATTCCATTCTGCCTAAATTCACTTTACTTATTACATTAACATAAACTAATTTATCATTGGAACTCACTAGTGAGCTTGATGATTTTTCGAATGTATTCCAACTTTTCCAAATCTACAGTAAAGCTTATTGCATCACCACTAACCTCATTTAAATTTATTTTGGAACAATTTATGCCATGCAGATTAGAAGCGGAACAGAAATTGAATTAAACTATGTGTATTTATTCAACAATAAATATTCAAACGAACGCTCTAACATAAGTGCCAACAAAACACGTGGAAAAACGTCCGTTACTCATAGCAGAAGATAAAGTTCTTTCTTCCTAAACTTATGTAACCGTTTTTGTCCACACACTATCATACGCTTCATTTCCTTCTTTGCTTGGAGACTACGTTTCAGCAAGAACCTTTACTGCTTCCCATTTTCCGGAACTAGTATACTCCACCTTTCAGCCTATCATAAGGAACAACCCTAGTACGGTCGGTGTTGAAGCGAGGGTTGGGAAAAATGCGTTCACCGAAGATGCTGCTACCCTTCGTAGTGGTGGGAATTCAGTTTCCTCAAGTACCCAATTTACATATTTTTATGTGCATTCATAAATAGCAATCAAGCAATACTTTCACTTTCTTCCCATCCTGGCACACTCCCGAAGGATGAGAATTCTAGTGCCATAGGAATAGACAAAGGAGGCGAGAAGTTTTCAACACGTTCAACACGTCTTTTTCAAGTTTTTGCATTTAGTTTTCGGTGTACCCGTTGCTTTCCTTTGATACTTCACTGTAAATTATTGTAAAAGCGTGCTATTTATCTAAAAACTATTTTTCTTCATAAAATCCTTTTATTATTTATTCATTTTGAACACCCTGACCATATTGCTTAGAACTATTTCACAAAATAAAATTTAACTATCTTTTTTGAAAAGGGTTATGTTAAATGCTCCTCAAAATCATTCAAAAGGCACCATTAGTGATCTCAAATGTATCTTTCTTAAAAAAATACTTCACTCAATTGGTATTGCAATAACCAGGGCTGTGATGGGTAGTTAAACTTGTTGGTATTTTTCATAGAAAAATCGCTTGTCTATTTGTTCAACTACAGGTATACAGGTAAAAAAATGTAAAACCGACTGATCTATGATAAAATGAGAAGATTAAAAAATTGTAAAATGTTTCAATGTTTTGATGTATCACCGTTAATCCCCCAGAATTACTAATTTTGTCCCGATTCCGTGTAGACATGATAAATACGCAACTTGCAACAAAAAAGACAATGCGCTGTTTCAAACTTCCTATCCCCTTGGGTTTATGATGTTAGCGTTTGTTACCTTTTGACCGGATAAAAAGCACAATTAAAACTGTTAATCGTGTCATAAATATTCAAGACCAACCATCTACCCCGGCCACATCAACTGTATACTGCATTTGGGGTAATAGTTGGCTACCCTTTTTTACGACAATTTTGTCAATATTTAAATCAAATTCACATTCTTAAAGTTACAAAATGTATAATGATAATGCAT
This sequence comes from Anopheles maculatus, assembly GCA_002091835.1. Lineage (NCBI taxonomy): Eukaryota > Metazoa > Arthropoda > Insecta > Diptera > Culicidae > Anopheles > Anopheles maculatus. The sequence continues at coordinate 204,449 of KZ061712.1, read as the reverse complement.
TGATAAACACAACTTCTGCAAGGACGAATTTCTTTCTTTCGTGTTTAGACATGCCATTAAAATAGACGGGACTCTCTTACTTACGCAAATTGCTCTTGCTGTGTGTTTGTTTTGTTTTTATTCGTAACGCTCAAACCGATTGTTCCCGGAATTTTTAAATTTCTCTTTATCATTGCTAAAACTTGATCAACCGCCACGTCCCTTATTACGCTACTTACTTATATTATAAACCAATTCGTACGCATTCGCATGAAGGGATGTTTTCTTACAAAAGTACTTAGAGGAAGATGATGATTCGCGGTCACTAATTGACCCACCTTATCGAGTGGTGTGTATTGTATGTGTGAGTTAATTTGTGCGTTCGTTGCGGCACGCAAAGCTGCAATGCATTCATTTGTCATAGTGGCTGCTGTTGCCGCCGACCTTCTCTGTTGTCCTGTCTGTCCTGTTTGGCTTTTGGTGTATGTGTGTGTGTGGGTATGTTCTGGTAGGATAAGACAATCAGATGCTAGCAACTGGCTTAAACCGATGCACGACCACGGCTCGGATGGAAATCGTACCGCAACGGTCGTATTAGACCGTCGTCATCGGTTTCGAAATCGTGCGTCCGGTGGTGGCCATTGTTTGCGGGACCACTGAAGCCTGCCGGTGATCGGAGCTGCGTCATCTCACAGTCCATCAACGGGTAACGATAGTTCGTGTCGATGTAACACCCATTGCCGGCCTCCGTCATATCGAACTTGGTCGGACAGTTGTGACACACGGTCAGTGGGTTGATGACCGAGATGCGATCATAGCACCGTTCATCCACACTGTCCGTATTCCCCGTAATGATATCTCCGTCCAGCTTGACCGCTATTTGCATTGCCTGTGTAGAAACGGGAGAATGAAACGTGATAATGCTCGATGGGAAAAAATCGTCAAACGGATTTGCTCACTTACTTGTATTGCTTGCGCTTCATCGCGCTTTTCATCTTCCGTGTTCATCGTTACGAAACGCAGCACAAGCAGATTCAACGAGGCAGCCACCACAGCCAGCCCAAACAGGATGAAGATCAGCGCGAACGCCACGTACTCCGGCTTTTTGTTGAGTGCGTTATCCTTCTGCAGAGCTACCATATCACCAAACCCGATCGTCGTGAGCGTGATGAAGCAGTAGTACACCGAGTCGAAGTAGCTCCAGCCTTCAAACTTGCTGAATGCGGCGGCACCACCCGCTATGGTGAGCGAGCTTAGCGTGGTAACCACTAGTATAAGATCAACCTCGGAAGCGATCGCTTTCTTGCAGTTGAACGAAGTTTTCACTGCGTGCACGATCACGCTACTCAGTCGATTGACGCGCTCGCCAATGCTCTGGAACATCACCAGCCCCAACGGATGGCGGCGTAGCACATGGTGAAGATCTTCCCACTGACGGTGGATGGCGTCGAGTGACCATACCCGATCGTCGTCAGCACCGTTGTGGCGTAATAGAACGCACCCGAAAACTTCCACTGCTGGCCGGCCTTGTGTGGTTCCGACTTCATAATGACCGTTTCGATGACTTTGAAGTCCTCCGCGCTGATGTTGTACCGGGAGATGAGGATATTTTCGACTGCTGCAATTGGAGGAACATTTTCAGTTGATAAGATCTAGGATGCATGCGAATTGATGTTGAGGATGCGTACCACTGAGCGCCTTCCACCGTTTTTTCTCTGTCTCTGACTCGAGGGCATCGAACACGGCCGCTCCAATTAACAGGTATGTGAACGTACACACGATCAGGGAGATGGTCCGTACGTTTTGCTTTTTCATGCTCGTTCACTGCAAACCTGCAAAGGAGATATGGAGAAGTGTTGCCTGTTACTTCCTTGGGTTGAGCAAAAGCATGTACATACCTACCCTATATGCCTATGGAGGTACGTTTTGGTTTTGTTGTCAATTGAGGATGAAGGAATGGACGATCTGGGAAGTGGTTTGGTGCGTTCTATAAGGACACCGTTAGAACTATTCTTTCCACCTTCTTATCGCAGACAACAAGCCTGCAAAAAAGGACACTACACGGTGGAATGGTTTTATCTTTTAGCTACGTGGAATCATTGTGGCAGGTGTGAGGAGCTGGACATCTAGCAAAGTGTGGTGGTCGCTTTGCGGAAGAATTGTGGTTGGGTTTGGGCTTTGGCACGCTCTAGTGGCACAAATTCGGATTGGCACCAATTCCTGCGCTACGTTCTCCTTCCCCCCGCGGACGTTCACGGTACACGGTGGTGATGGCTTTCGGAGTATAGCACCATGACAAAATCTGCAGCAGCGCCTATATGTCTATCGATTGATTTTTTTCGTCGTTGTTTGACGACCAACAAGGATTTGACATTTCTTGGTGAAGGCTGAAGGATAACGACTGCGCATGACACGCAAGGTGCGTACAGGACACACGCATACTATCACAAGCATGCTGGCGGGGACATGCACAGTGCGGAAACGAACCGGAACGAATGTCCAATTTACCGAATGAACACATGCTTCCCTTGCAGGCACGTGCTTGACGTACCGTGCAACGCGCCCGATGGGTGTACACAAGAGTTATGTTCGTTTTTGTGATGGTTTCTTTATTTTCGCAAAATAGATCTATCGATAAATGAACCGTATAAATAAACAAAATGTCACATTTTTCCCTCGGCTAGGAACTGATGGACAAGGATCGTTAAATTGTACACACTAGTCTTCAAAAATACATATTTTCCCTTGTCGTTTACTTATCGTTAACGCTTTTGTTCCCCTCGATTCACGCTCGTGTTTGTATCGTTTTTTATACGTTTTTTGTTTGTTTTGTGAGCCATTTTTTAAAATAATTTCTGCTTCCTCTCTCTCTTTGTCACATGGCATTAAGACACACAAACTGTAAAAGCATCGTTCTTCTCACAACTCCTATCGTAAAAGTTCCTATCGTCCTTTAATCGCGTCGCCTATTTTCCTACAGGTACTACTACTGCTGCTCACACACTCTGGATTAATTTAAACAAAACAGCTTTGTTTCTATTGCACAGCCTTTTGTGAAAATCATGTTTACATTTGCACCTACTATCGAGCGTTTCTAATATCATTCACGGCGACGAGTAGAGAAAAGGAACACCGACGACGAGTCGGAGAGTGAGAAGCAGGGGGGGCGGGGGAACATGATAAATTAAACGGTTGCTAAAAACGAACCATAACCACTACTACTCAGACACCACCTTACGTGTTAGCCTCTCGCATACTTGCATTCAAAATCACATCTGTTAAAAGTTGCCTCTTTCAAAAGCTGTCTTACAATGAAAGTATCATTTAGTTTTGTTTTTTTTTGGTTGACGTTACGATTTAAAAATTCTTCTCATTGGCGGGAGAAGAATGGTAGAGTAAAATGTACAGGACGTTGATTGAGAATGATATCAAGAGAGAAGAGGAGATGAAAAAAGGAAGAATTATGCTACGTTAAAATTATTTTACGCACCATACGATCGTCCGATCATCAATGCCGCCACACAGTCAGACGGTACCGAACACAGGTGTCACAGTGTTTTGTGTACACATATTGCATATTCTGATCCGGACAGTCGTACACAATTCAAAAATACTCTATGTACGCCATACCATTGGCCATACTATTCGAACCGTTCACTCGATGGAACTGCATTGTTTAAAAAAAGAAGTTGTTGCCTTACTTCTAATAGGTTCCTGCCTACGTGCAAACCTAACCATTTCCCTGCTTGCAGCTATCGTACTTTATATCGTTTTCAATACGCTTTCTGCGTCCATTTTCCGTTACTATTCATGTACATTTTTTGTTTTGTTTTCGTGTGAACATTAGTTCTTGTAAGTCTTGTGATACCCCGGAGAAGCTTCAGCCCCCATGCTTGGTCCCACTTGTTTTGTTTCCGTGTGCAGTCCACGTTTCTGCGGGCACTGTTTTCCTATCCTGCAAAGACTTGGCATTGCTTGCTTTGGCTTTTGAAGCGCCTTCAAGCAGCCCGGAAATCATGGCAGAGTTCGAAAAGAAGGTAACTTTGGTCGCTACTAAATGGTAATATCATTCCGGTAACTTTTGGATTTTGTAAAGCGGCACATACGCATTACTTCTCGCCCAGACACGAGTAAGGCACCAACCGAGAACCGCTCCGGTGTGATATGCGACGAGCCTGGCAGTTTGCGCTACTCTCGATCACGTGGTTGCATCACGTCAAACACCGGCAGCCTTGCTTGAGATTGCGATAGCCAGTGCCGATGGTTTACATCTCAATCGAGTACGAAGAGGGAGGTTTGCTAAGCAGCAACGTTGCCGATTCGGACATGAGGCTTGTCTGCTGATCCGCTTCCGGTTCCAGCGAGGGATCGTTGAAGTCAGTTGACAGCTCTTCAATTTGCACTTGGGAGCATTCCCACGGGTTGATCGGATACTGTGATAGTGTGCTAAGGCCACCGGAATTGTTGTTGTTGTTGTTCGTTCCGCTCATGAGGTGATGATGGTTGCCGTTCATGAAGATGCTGGGATCGATAAACTCTTCGATGTCAATTATATTGTCTCCACCGTACGAGTTGGCGTAGAGGAAATCTGCAACAGTGAGCAAAGCAAAGAGAAAGAGAACATTAAGCATACACTAAATGACCGAATTAAAGATATTAATTACATAAAACATGCTCATATTACTTTGAGCTACACACACAAATAAACGTACATAAAGTGGTAACGTAACACATAACATACAACACATAAAATGGTGATGATAGTAGAAGGTGTTGGGTGCAGTTTTGTTAGTAATAAAGAAGATCCTGACATTAAACACCGCGTGCGGAGTGTTGTAGTGTGCAATTTTCTGCAAGTTAAAAGAAATTATACAATTACAAAACACAAAGTTTAAAACCTCTTCTGCAAACGAATCTAAAAGTTTTTACAACATAACACAAGTTAAACAAAGGCTACGGCAGTGTTTGTAAACACTCGAACGAAAGATGGTGATGGGAAAGGTGGACATACACAATGTGCCATGGTGGACGTCCAACTATAACGTTTCTTCCGGCCTGTACCTGGCTGTGTTGTTTCCCAGTCGGTATCGAACTCCAGCTGCTGGTTTGCCTCAAGCTCGTTGGCAGTTTGTAGTGCAGGATTGTCACTTTCGCTCATGTCGAATATCTCCGTTACCTTAACCTACAATTGTGGAGGATTCATTAGTGACAAATTTTTGCTTTTGCACGCTTTTGCGCCAGGCTCCCTATCCCATTACCTTATTATCTTCGTCCATGTAATAGTAAGCGTACATTGCGTCGTGATGCGAGGATACTTGTAGTATGTGATCGAATGCGTCGATATCGCCCATCGCCGAATGATGTCCGGAAGTGTAGGTCGGGGTGATCTCTTTGCTGAAAGTTTTACTAGAATATAAACGAACAAGCGAGCGTTAGCACAACAAACAGTTTGGAGATGCACCTGACGAACGCTTACACATACCCATCTTCCATTCGCATGTCGATGATCGAACTGCGATGACTGTGTTGGTGATGCTGCTGGGCCATGCTTTGATTGTATTCGGTAAGAGCAATCTGGCACTGTAGATTCGCTGTCAGCTGTTGCTGAAAAGAGGAAAAACAAACTTCCGTGGCTTACTCCGAAAACAACCAAGAAGTTTCTTTTCACCTTACCTTCTGTCGCCGTCGCACCTTTAGCAGGATCGTGTTTAAGTTCTTGAGCACAAACTCACTCATGGCCCAAATTTGTTTGCCTATCGAAGGTGCTGCACCCATCAACCTGAAGGAGAAATCATAGCAATTGGTCAGCGGATTGGTTTGTTTGAATTCACCATGTTTTCAATAGCATTCCGCAGCACACCCAAATCTCCACCACCAACAGAAAAAAGGAACAACATACGAACATAGAACAAACGGGCACAGGAGGACGACAAGCACAGGAGCATCTCACGTGTTGTGGATCGATAGTTCGTGCGCTTACCGGTACGCTAGACGGTTCTCGAGCTGCGCTAGAAAACGCTGCCGGTCAGGGACGGCCAATGTTGCCAATCTGTCAAAAGGAAATGGAACGGGATCGGAACGAGACGAGGAGGAGCATACAAGATGGTTACATTTCAAACGCTGTTGGGCTAGCTGTTGATTGACCCGTAACCCGTGGTCGGTAGCTGTACGCTTAGTCGGGCAGACCACATTCCCCAGCACATTGTAGCGGAATTGTCTCTGCTCGATCATACCACCAACGATACTATCGGTGCGGCAAATTTAGCAAGGATTTTTTTTAAGGTGCGGGAAAGGACAGGAAGAGGTGTTTTAGCGGTTAGTTACGATTTCTACTTCAACTACTTTAGCGGTTTATTGGTGAGGTGGTAATGGGAATTGGTGTAGCACGCAAGCGGTTATGATTATTGCACAAAACTGTCTCGGGTATAGGTCACGCCTGAGACGGAAACTACCAATAACGAACGGATAGTTCCGTCGTTGAATTACTTTCACAATGGACACATAAATAGAGTGATGGCGGAGCGTAAGGGTGCGACTAGCAGGAAGGAACTAAAGCAAAATGATACTGATCGATCCACAGAACAGACAACTCACTTAGTCAACGTAGCACACACGATATCGGCGGGTAGAATAGCCGGAAGCGAAAGTGCTGTCAGCAGCTTGCCACCCCGATGCCGGAATACCCAGTTGATCAGGCCCTTGTTTGCCTGCTCGATATAGGTCTGGAACACAGTTAGTACATTGTCGGGCATACTGCCAACCAGCGCGTTCTTCCGATGCTGCGTACACTCTTTGCATTCGCTACACTCGGGGTCGTACTCTTCCAGGATCTGTTCCTCCAGGTTCGGGGACGGTTGCTCAGCGACAACGAATGTCGACTGAACAGCTAGACAGCGGGTGCAGCTGATGAGATTGTTTCGATGCAGAAAGTTAAGCGCATCGTCGAATCCCTGCTGACAAAAGGAGGACAATATTTCGGGCTTGGGCGGGAAAAGAATACGCCCGAAACGGTTGATGTTTTCCTTCGACAGTTCGATGCTTGTGTTGGCCCAATTAACGTGGAACATCTGCGAGCTATTGTCACGCGGGCAGATGTCGCTTTCACCACAGAACGGACTGACCGTCACCGTGTTCTCGTCCAGCGTTGGGAGGTTATCGGAGAACGCACCATCCATATACCGTACGCCATGGAATCGGGGTGGCAAAAGACCGGAAAACACCGGAATAAAGCAGGCACAGAGAAGAGCCTGAAGGAAAGGAAGAGAGAGAGAATAGTTAGAGAGGATATGGAGATAGTTGAAATGATGTACACATTACCTGGAGAAGATCCTCGCGACTATTGAACTGTGACACAATCACGTTCTTGCCATCGTACACACGGGTCAGCGAGATGTGCAGCTTGCCGTTGACGCGTTCGTGTGCGTCTGGAGGCAAAAACTTTTGTAGCCCTTCCAGCAGGCAGGTCTGTATGTTGAACCGAGGGCTGAACGGGCCCAGCGAATGAGATCGGGCTTCGTTAACCACGCGGAAGAAATCGGACGTCATTTCACCTGTAAAAGTGAGAAAACAACGATTGATTAGCTACAGGTGAAATTGATAGTTTTAAGTCTCTTTCTAAATAACTTCAGCGTGATAGTGGAGCATGCGTAATCGAGACCCGGTTGCGCAACGCGACAAGGTTAACCACTTGAACCTGACACGAGCTGGCGTGACGGTAGGTTGCAGGTTCGGTATGTCGAGAGTCCACGGTATTAATAATAGCTCGCGAGCGAGATCATAACAACGAAAGCATGTTTGTAGGAGTAATTAATAGTTCTATACGTGGACTTTAGAATCATTAGAACGCCACTAGAACGTACCACGAAGCTGTGGAACCGTGTGATTACGATGAAGTCATTCAAATGTACATACAATGTTCGCTTCCTTACTTCCCACTCTTTCAAGTTGTGGTAGATAATAGGTAATGACTTGACTTTATTAGCATTAACACAGTAGCATTAAAGCGCATCTAATTCCCGATAAAGATTTCCATCTCTATCCCGGAAAGAAAACGACCCATAAAACCCCCCCTAAACTTGTAATGCAGTTAATGCATCGCCCTTTTTCGATTGGCTTTCGAAAGTTTCTGCTGACGTCATACAGACACACCTTTTTGCCGTGTTGTTTCTCACACAACACTACCACAGCATCGCCGGAAGCACCGGAATAGCCAATAGACTTTCGTAGCGGACGGGCCTCCAAAAAAGCGAAAACAAAAAAAAACCTACAAACAATCGAAAGACGAAAGTCATCTAACATTAGACCCGTCTTTCAAAAGCGGGTCGTCCGGCAGTTGCACCGTCCCTTCTTCACCGTAGTAGGGCGCGCGTCCTGCCTACCTACCCTAAACTCGATCGTCTTTTGCGCCGCACACACCGTAGTGTGGCGGTTATTTCCCAACATAAGTCGCCGCATAGATTTCGACACTACGCGCTATGCTACGTTTTTGGGGGTTCGTGGATTGTTATGTGTTGATGGCCGATCACGCCATACACCGTCCCTTTCTAGCTTCTCTTCCCGGCTTCCCATTCCGTGGTCTATTGTACGATTGCGACTCACACAGACGCCTTTCGAAAAAAGGGCCCGCTACGCAGTTCCCGAAATGTCGCTCCGTTTGGAGAGTAATGGAGAAGTTTCTAGATACATAACGGGGTGTCTGTGGGTGAGAAAGAGAGAGAGAGAGAGCTTGCAAGAAGCACGACCGACGGGAATGACGGGTGATTAGATTTTTGGAGGCCCGTCAACTGAATTTTTGAATCGCAAACGTAGACCCCCCCGGCCCGGCTCAATTGAAGGGGTGTCTTTTCTGCGTCGCAGTTAAACTAAATAACAGAACGTAGCTCCCTCGTGAGGTAAAACGAGAGGCGAGTATAAAGATAAAATCTCGAGGTCACCCGCAGTCGACGTGGACGTCAACAAGGGGCATGTGCTCGTACCCGGGACGAGCCCTTCAGCACGACACATAAGCGCGGCGGTAGGGTTTAGAATAGAAGAATTCGTATCCGGCATGTTATGGACACCTAGGTCAGTGGGAATATTTGGAGATCATATTATGACGATTCCGAACTGAGTTTGTTGTTTGCTGGCTTTTCCCGGGCGGATGTTTGTGATCGGAAACAACAACACAACACCAGATTCTTTCGATCATTGATCATAAGTTGAACATGCACTTAGCGAAAACAACATCCACAGCAACACATCAGATATCGTTTTTTTTAGTTTGTTTTCGCTCATTGCTCGAACTTGACCAATAAATCGTCAAATTTCCCGCTCGTTCATCACCGAACCTTCGACAAGCAGGTGCTTTCTAATCATTAAATTCGCGTCAAACAGGGCTCATAAAATGCAGCTTAATCTAGTTTAATCCCTTTTGCCAATTATTAAGATAAAAAATTGCGTACCTCATTCAAGGTCACAACGAATAAACTCTTATCGATACTTTGGCGACCGTGATTTATCCGATCATTAGTTTACATATCCAAACATACGGCGCACCGCATAGCGAACTACATGCTCGCAGTGAACCCTTGGCCTTGAAGGCACGTCGCGACATTAGTTTAAGCGGTTTCTGAGTACTATGCACACCGATAAGACCCCACATTGAATAGACAGAAACCCCCATTGCGTGTGTTCTGTTGAGCTACTCTCCTTCACCGTAACCAGACAACCATAACACAACACCACTAGACATCTTCTTCCTACTTTGCGTTCAATGTGAATGTTGACGTCAATGCAGTACACGATGGTTGTGCCTTATCAGAAACCTACCACGAATCGCTCCAGAATCGTGTGTGTTTTGTGTGTGCATAGCGGAAAGTGTTACGACACCATTCGAAACATATAACAATACTGGTTGAAACAAAAAAAAAAGTGTTAATTTTTCGATTCCTAGCTCGAGCTGTAGCATAACTCTACGACCATCAACACACACACTCACACACAGAGCTTCCGATCATCCGATTCCGATCGCGTCATAACAGTGGGGTCCCTGGCATTGGCATCATCATCACATCTTTCCATCAAACCCATCTGCGGGTCAGTAGGATCAACCGTGTACGTATGCCAGACAATCGCTAAAGAAGCAGGTCAGTTGGGTCAATTTTGGACATTCTAGAGCTCGCCAACTTCATCAATGGTGAGATGAAAGCAGTACCTTATTTGATAACGATCAGTTGCTTGGTCAGGAAAACTATTTTAGCAAGACTGGCAAGTTGAGTACCTATTTAGGGCATCAGCAGCTACTGTTTGCCAATGATCAGACAGTGATCCTCATTTGATTAGGAGAACATTTAGGCATATACCTCCGGCTCTGCTCCGGAAATGCTCACTCAAGGAACGAACCTACTTTTCACCAATGTGGGTGACAAGTGGTAACTCGAGCTCTTTGTGATGCCGACGCGTTTTTCAGGTCACCTCATAGTGCCCCCCATGATAAAGGCAACTAATCGGACCAGTACACCACACATTGTTTACACTGGTGCTCGCGCGATTATCACCCGTCGCAAAACCCGAACCTTTGCTAGACTTGATCGTCTTGGTCGAACGTAACGAGTGTGCTGCTGGCTGTATTGTTAGCAACATTGAATTGATCAATCGACAACCCTTTTCTTATCGCATCGCACTTGCTGGGTAAGGCCGATGCAGTTAAACAAAACAACGAAACTGCCAACGAAACAGGCAGGCAGGCAGGCAGGCAGTTGGTGCATTTGATTCGGTGTGCGTGTTTAGCTTTCTACTGTAACAACACAAATCATGCCATCATTTGCGTCACACGCGATGCACGCTAGTCGGAGTCGCGATTGCTAAGCTTCTTCTCCTTTGTTGGGAAGAGTGGCAGTGCGCAGCTTAGTGACAGTAGCAAAAGGTGCAGCAGCACGAGTTTTGTGACACAGAACCTCGTGCTAGGACAATGGTTTGCACAATTGATTCTAATTGGAGGAGATGACTCTGAATCATGGCGTGGCATCATGGGACGAGCAGTTGTTAGCAACCAAAGTCCACTGGTTCCTGTCACGTGCTTTGCAATGTTGAAAAATTTGCATCCATATGTTCACTGCCATGCCACTCTACACTTCCATTGGTATAGGAGCATGCGGTGTCTAATACAACACAATTGTGATGCACAATACATGTAATTGAATAGACTGTCTTTCGTGTATTTTGTAGTGCAATCTCAATATGAGCCTATTCCATTTGTAAAGTACCTGTAATGTCGCAAATCAATATCAGTAACGACCCGCTGCTTACCATTGCAGGCAATAAAAGAATTCTCGCAATACCACAATGCCATCATACACAGGGGCTGAGGAAGTATGGAACAAATGCGTATGACCTCAGCCGGTGCCCTCCGACGCTGCAATCGCTAAGGCTTCCCATTTAACTTGTGTCTCCACCGGCATCCACCCCACTTCACAGCTTCGTAGCCCATAAAACCCCAACAACCCCGAGCGACAGAGAAATGAATGCAAGCTAGTGGTGATACAAACAACATGTTTACAATCATTTCGCGCGCAGTTCTCCGCAGCAACACGGCCCACCGTCTCCAAAGATTGTTTGGCGGCACGTGGTTTTGACCTTGCGAAAAATGTGCGTCGTTACGTCTGAGCAAGTCCTGCAGCGATTGGTGCAATTTCGCCATCTGACATGCTTGCGACCATGTGCCGCAGGAGGCCAATAAAATCCGATACACACCAGCCGCAGACGCGTGTTGATAGTATGACGAACGAACGAACGAAACCCGCAAATGCACGTGAGCGAAATAAACTGGTGTGCGGAGTGAAAGGCCCGTTTCTTCCTCTCACTATCGGTGGCAGTAGTATCGTGGCGTCCATCCATGTCTATGATCATTGCTAGATAAATAAGTGAGTAAGCAGGAGAGTAAGTACAACCGACAAGGGAAAGTGTTTCGTTAGCGCATTGCATGGCCAATAATGCAACACGCTTTCATGTGATTTAATGCATGTAATGCATCTTGTAAAGATGAAACGTTGGGAAATGTTGGACGAGAGAGGTGTGTAAAATGTATTGTGTATTGAGACACTAGGAAACTTTATCGTTTCGAACCATTTAAACCCTCTTCTAGAACTGACCTTCCAGGTTGCGATTAATTTATTCAAACTATGTAACGCGTGTGGGGCTTCAGTCGAGTTTTGCTAGCTCTACAACGCTTTTGCAACAAACCCGAAGCACGAATGCATTCGAAATGAGTGTGTTAGGGTAAGCGGGGTGTTTTTTTTACAAAACTAACCTAATTTTCCTTTGTCATAGCGGGCATGTTTGCTCACAAACTTCTGTGCGATGTGTCGCACCAATTTCCACCGCAACTGTGTCATTCGTTTACTTGCTAGCACTTCGCAATTAAGCATAACACTGCCTCTGCAAGAATTGCTGACAATGGACCATCTATGCATAACTAAACAAAGTTTGCGCTGGCTTTTCTAACGATCGTCTTGTAGGGACAGGGACACGTTTACATTTTATGTTTTCAACACACTTTTTTTTATTTCACCAAGATTACGCGATCGTAAGACTCTTCACACCACCGTACCAGCAGATGATAATAATGGGCATAACAGAGCGAGATGCACAAGCGGTTCAATAACCCAAATAATATGCGGAACAACAAGAAAACGTACGATCGTGATAGCGCATCGAAGAATTCACATTCTTCTCCACAATCGGGTCAGAGCGCTTGAAGCGGATGGATCATCGTGCAGAAAGAAGCGGTTTAAGCATTCCTCAGGGTTTTGTTTTTCCTTCGGAGATAGAAGCGAAGAGTCCCAAACATTCCCCAATCCACTTCAGAATAACAATTCCCTCCTTATTGCCCCCCTAAAAACAAAAAACCCCAGCGCAATACACACATGCTCAGCCGCCGGGTGGTATGGTATGGTTCATAGCTGATAACCCCTAATAATACACTGCTGGAGTCCCACCGAGCGAAACCTCTGGGTGCGCGAATGAAACAGGACCTCGGGAGGGCAGAAACACTCGTAAATTTTACGACCAACACTTGATCAGCTTAATGCTAGTTGCAGGACACCCTGAGAATCGGTGCTATTTTGCGTCATCGCGGCACAAATTCTCCTATTCCGGCTACGCGAAAGTACGCAGGGGGGCTGACTCCAAGTTTCTGCGTCGAAAGTTTCTTAAGCATCTCACCCCTAATCATGGCGCCCTTTTTCTAATGCGTAGTAAACGTTTGACCCTGAGACACTGGACATGAGAAATATTTGCGCACATTTTCAAGGTTCTTTGCGATTGTTGATTGCGTTGCACCTTTTTTTCTTCATTTTCAATCATATAAAATCATCTGATGGATTCATCATCATCATCATCATCGGTAGGATTAGGATGAGGAAAATTCATTTCAACACCTTCTAATCTAGATAGCGCCAAACGACGACTCTAATGGGAGAACCCACCTACCGAATCCATTACAGAATCATAGATTAGATAGACTCTGGGCGGTTTGTTTGATAACGACGGTTCTTCCTTCTCGAAGCATTTCCTTGTCCTGCCGTAATGCTTCCGAGACAAGTCTCCCTGTCCAAAGTGCATTTAGGTTTCCCGATACGAATATCCCTTCCCGCCGGGCGTGATCTCATCGCTTTGTCCGGGTTGAAAGAGCGATAGCATTAGGCCACGCGACGTCAAACAATCCCCTTCCGCTCACGGGACGCTACATAAACCCCCGGCTCCATATGAATATGGGTTGGGTAGAGGGTAGGAGATGCTTATCTTTGGTTGCTGATTAAATTGGATCAATTTTCAACCCCTTCCGCGGATCGATTTCACGGAACCTCGCCCAAAGATTCGAACGTAGACAAAGGGCTAGCTTGAACTTTCAACCGTCCTCTCCGTCGTTCCCTTCTTGCACCATGGGTTGAAATCAGCTGACTGTAGTTGAAATATGGTAGAGGTGACAAATCATCAGCCTTTATTCTGTGGATTTCGGTCCAAAGGCCAGATATTTGTGAGGCTTCCCGTGCCCTCGCTACTACGAACTGTCTGCGAGACGCCGTGACTAATACGTTCCGCTTGATACGCAAAGAACTTGTCCATTCTCGATTGGACACGTGTTTGAGGCTAAACAAACGAATGATTATTCGATCGATGCAATGAAGCGATTGTATTTGAGCCGCAAACAACGAAGTGCCACTATGTAAATAGTTTGCACGCCATCACACATCGCCCAATCCCCGGTACTGACAATCGGAAGTTCTTGACAGCCGCCCAACTTCAAACAGAATCGCATTTGCTAGCGAGGATCAACGATCCAAGGGTCGTTGTCAGGGCGAGAGCATCGCTTTGTGATCATTCCTGCCGGCTTTTGGTTCGTAATAATCGCTTCACGAAGAATGAATGATGGCCCTGTACTTTTCCGACGCTACACACCAAAAAAACAAAAACTGCCAATAATGAGAGTAATTAAGGGTAGAAGTTAAAGAGATTTTAATGCACCTGACTCACACGTTCTCGAACTACCTGCCCCGGGGTGGAAGAAATCTTTGTCTCATGCGTTCCGTGCGATGAAAGCTCTAATTGCCGTTATGTTCGGTCACGTCACGTTACCCAGACAAACGATTGTACTGGGATTAAAGTAGCCGAAATCATGGGCACGTTTCGAGACCCTTCCGAAGACGACACATTCGTAGCGTGAAGATGTTGCGGGCACGGCACGTTGAGCAACCTGACTTTTGGTCCTTCCTGTTTCGTTGTAAGGATTCTCTCATACACATACACACGCACACAAACACTTACCTAATGGCATATCGCAGAGCAGACAGCAGGCGGCCAAAGCTCCGGCCGATGCGCCACTGATGCGGTGCAGCAACAGATGGGGCGCATACTTCTTGAAGGCCACCGCAACACCGACATGATAAATGCCGAGAAAACCGCAGCCGGCGAACGATAGATTCATCTTCGGATGGATTGCCGCGGCCAATGTTGGTGTATCCGTAGTTCTATCACAATCACCGAGAAAATCTTTACACACACGGGCGCGATCGCACCGAAATGGGGAGGGTGATTTTTAAGGCTTTAATAACTTGTTGTTTCCGTAAAACTTTATAAACACCGTACGTATTTTATTCGTTTTCAGTACAGTGCGTCTAACTCGCGAACCAGTAGTTTGCTTTCCACACTTTCTACGAATCCGGTTGCACCTTTCTTCACACGCTCAGAACACCTTCACGTAGAACTTGAGTCGTAACGCTAGTTTCAACGATTATTTTCGAAATTTTACGACCATAAACACTTGCACGTTTTGTTGCACCAGATTTTCACTGCTTTTCCGCATAAACACGAAAAAACAACTTGTCTCCAGCGGGGCAATTTACATTCTGTCTGTCCTAGAACGATACAAGAAAACCAAGACGGTTAGTTTGTGGACGGATGATGCTGCTTCACGTCGTTCACACCACATCGGTAAACAAACAACATACAACGGCCCTCCGGGCATGTCCGTACCGCAAGACCTGGATCTAGCGTTCAGACAAACAAAGCAACCTACGCGCGAAGGGTTTCTTCCAAAAACCTTGGTAACGCTTTAGCGAGGTTAGGTTGACAGGATTAGGGGCAAGAGACTTCGGTTCAGCGTTGTGGAGGTTGAAGTTATATTGAACGCGCGACGTACACACGATCACTCGCTCGCTCGTCCGGAAGTAGACTGAAAGCTGACCGTTAGTTGGGGTCGCGGTTTTATACGCACCCGCCACCACGCAAACCACCGCGCGGACACAGTGTTTTCAACCCTTATTTCGTCTCCACCTTCTCACACTCACACTTTGCGGTCGTAGCAAAGGCCGCGGGGGGGGGGGGTATTGGGGTTGATGTGTGATTGACATCATCATCCGACCAGCTTGCTCTCTTCATTTCTCTTCTTCTCTCCCTCCCAATACAAGGGAGCGAGAGAGCGTGAGAGTAAATCATTGGTGGATTTTTATCGCGCGTATTTTTTCTCTTTCAAATGCAGGTCGGTAGGAATTGACTGTTGGTTCAGTGTGCGGGTGATGTAAACAAAAACCTTCCAGGTCGTTTTCCCAATAGTTGCATCGACGAACGGGTCACCACTTTGGAGGATGCTCAAGTTGGAGAGCGCGAACAGTGTAACAGGTTACAAACACACACACACACACATTTTAAAACTTGGTTATCAGCACACTATTAACAGAGTGTTTGGTATGGTACGGTCAGGCACATCAGCACACTCATCCAAGCGACCGCTGGGATCGAACGATGCAATACGCGTCGCACACACACAAACGCGCGAACAGCTGTTTCGCGCTGCATCGCTAGCATTCCGCAACGTTCGCTGTACGGTTGAACATTCCAAAGAAGCTTCACCAACCCACCAACCCACCTGCTGCTGCTGCGGAATCTTCAGTGGTTGCCCAGTCGGGTATACCTTTAAACGCGCACGTACAAAAGCGGGTCGGTAGTAAGGCCACAAAGCCCCCGGTTGCTATAGCAACCGAAAGCAAGCGCTTATTTTGTTGTGCGTTTTCGTTTCGTTTCCGCGCTGCCCTTTTTAGCGTTGCATGCATTGCCGTTTTCTACCTGTTTTTCAAACAAACTTTCCGGTCATCCACTTTCCACCGCAACGGAATGGAAACACACGGCACGGCGGTGCACAGTATCGCATTCGCTCGAAAAATCGTTAAAACTCCCAGCGAGTGTGCGTGTGTTGGGTGGGGAGGGCAAAAGGTACGACGAGGTGGTTGTGCGGCAGCTGGCCCGATCTTTCATCTCTTTCGGTGCGTTTCTTTTCCTCCTCACGCACAACAACGCACACGCACGCGGAAGGATTCGTTATCCTGTGCAACGGCCGTTTGTTCGTCCCCTTTTTTCTCTCGCTCGCTCGCTTGCTTGCCTTTTAACTT
>KZ061712.1:146920-187362 GCA_002091835.1 Anopheles maculatus | reverse complement strand
GGGGGGGGGGGTATTGGGGTTGATGTGTGATTGACATCATCATCCGACCAGCTTGCTCTCTTCATTTCTCTTCTTCTCTCCCTCCCAATACAAGGGAGCGAGAGAGCGTGAGAGTAAATCATTGGTGGATTTTTATCGCGCGTATTTTTTCTCTTTCAAATGCAGGTCGGTAGGAATTGACTGTTGGTTCAGTGTGCGGGTGATGTAAACAAAAACCTTCCAGGTCGTTTTCCCAATAGTTGCATCGACGAACGGGTCACCACTTTGGAGGATGCTCAAGTTGGAGAGCGCGAACAGTGTAACAGGTTACAAACACACACACACACACATTTTAAAACTTGGTTATCAGCACACTATTAACAGAGTGTTTGGTATGGTACGGTCAGGCACATCAGCACACTCATCCAAGCGACCGCTGGGATCGAACGATGCAATACGCGTCGCACACACACAAACGCGCGAACAGCTGTTTCGCGCTGCATTGCTAGCATTCCGCAACGTTCGCTGTACGGTTGAACATTCCAAAGAAGCTTCACCAACCCACCAACCCACCTGCTGCTGCTGCTGCTGAATCTTCAGTGGTTGCCCAGTCGGGTATACCTTTAAACGCGCACGTACGAAAGCGGGTCGGCAGTAAGGCCACGAAGCCCCCGGTTGCTATAGCAACCGAAAGCAAGCGCTTATTTTGTTGTGCGTTTTCGTTTCGTTTCCGCGCTGCCCTTTTTAGCGTTGCATGCATTGCCGTTTTCTACCTGTTTTTCAAACAAACTTTCCGGTCATCCACTTTCCACCGCAACGGAATGGAAACACACGGCACGGCGGTGCACAGTATCGCATTCGCTCGAAAAATCGTTAAAACTCCCAGCGAGTGTGCGTGTGTTGGGTGGGGAGGGCAAAAGGTACGACGAGGTGGTTGTGCGGCAGCTGGCCCGATCTTTCATCTCTTTCGGTGCGTTTCTTTTCCTCCTCACGCACAACAACGCACACGCACGCGGAAGGATTCGTTATCCTGTGCAACGGCCGTTTGTTCGTCCCCTTTTTTCTCTCGCTCGCTCGCTTGCTTGCCTTTTTCCGTTTTTCACCTTCCACTCGCTTTGCACCGCTTTGAAGCGGCCCGCCACAAACGCATACGGGGCTTTCCTTTCTTTCTTTTTTTTTGGTTCTATCTCACGCATCATCCAACTTGTGTCGCAAAAAAATCTTCCATCGGGCGTTTTGTTAGTTTCTCCGCTTCTTCGCACGCACTTTGTAACGCGGTCTGTGGTAGATTTTGAGAGAAAAATGTCTCGATACGAAGAGCAGAATGCACGTTTTGACTAACACGCACATTCCTTCGATAAGGTACGAGTCGACAATTGGTAGATAACATTTTCGCAACACTTGCCCCAGCTTAGGCGATACGTACTTGTAAATCACAGAGCTGAACGAATGAACTGGCTGTAATGTGGGATCACTGTTTTGTTTGGAGTAATCACCGTTTATGTTATTTGAAGCGAATAAGTTAAAAAGACGTTCGCTACGTTCCGCGTATTGTTCTTGTTTTGTACGTCTGACACACCCAACGTTGTTTTCACCAAATATTCAACGACCTTGTTCCGCACTCGCATATATATCGATCTTACCGGTGCGAGCTGTCAAACTTCGGCCCACCTCGGGAACGTACCCTGCAAACAGGGCTGCAGCTGAGTGCCATGAGTTACCTTATTCTGCGGACAAACAGCAAAGATCCACAGCATGTGTGAATATGGAACTGTTAAAATTTTCCAAAATGTACAAAATGTAAATTAAAAAATGGCGGTTCAAGTGTCATTTACGGTCCATTGCCACTCATTTTGATGGTTTGTGGTATGCAGGAGGCTATATATGTACTTGGTGTATGAATTATTTTATTGTAAGAATGAATAAATAAAAGTTCTAATAACGTAAGACAAATGACATGCTGCATTGTTAAAAATAATTTCACAATATGTCCGATCGATGATTGTCTAACGAACCAGGAGCGTCACATACAGTAAGCGTAATTTTTAGGCCGGTTAGTTCATTTGACAACTCGGTGATGCATTAGCAAATAAATGATGGTGAAGCGCCTCTAAACACATTCCCAGCTTTAAAGAGTCCCTCAGTATGCTCATAATGTTTATTCGAGAAATTTCCCTCAAGTTGTAGTGTGGCAAAATGGAACTAATGTATCAAAACCGGGCGGCTCGGTGGTACGACAAAATCGTATACGACGAGCACTGACACCAGCCTGAACTATCCAACTATGTGGTAACAGTAAGTCTAGTAAGCCAAAAATGTCAGGCATGAACTAAGAGGTCGTTAGGCAAAGAAAGAAGAAGTATCAAAACCAACAATACATGGAAATTCGTCAAAAATACTCGGTAAAATAACAAACACAAATATCTGTGAACTCGTCGGAAAAATCAATACAATAAAAAAATATATATCGTTGAGCGTGTGAAAACATTTCGAAATACCCTGTAGAATGTAAACGAAATTGGCCACTCACCGCTTGGTTCAGAACGAGCAGATGAAGATTTGTCAAAATGAGTGCTCGTGAGTGGGGGGGTCGTTATTCAGACTTTTGTATGAAGTATCCCTTGTGCAAATCTAAAAAAAAAAGCGTAAATGGATAGTGTTCAATGATATTAAGGACTAAAAGTTTCGTTATCAGTCTGTCGAACAGCGGTAAGGCTCTTTATACAGGCATAAATACACATAGACATAAATATAGTTTGAACCATTTGTTTCAAGTGAAGCACCGTTGCATTAATGAGTGACAGCATTTGTGAGAGGAAGTAAAAGAAAAGTTCATGAGTTTACATTTAGACGTAGATTTAAGTGCTTAATGACTTAATTTAAAACTGAATTTGATTTGAATATTTTAAAATACACATTCGTGGAGGCTTGTCATCGTTCTTTAAAAAAATGCATGTTTACACTTTAATAGAAAAACGTATTTGCAACTTTACAAACTGCAGTTAATAGTGTTTTAGGAGTTACTTGCTTTTCAAATTGTAAAACATAATACATAAAATATTTGTTCGAAGATTGTACTATACCCCCTAAATTCAATTCGTTTTGTAATATTAAAATGAGCTAGAAGTTGAATGAGTATGAAATTGATTATTTCCTTATCCATACCATCGTCAAACAAGCAAATGTTCAAATAACAATTCCAACATACAAATTATACTTACTTTTTACTGCTAAGCGTACGTAGACAAAAAACAAACAAACATACATGTTCTCTTTTCTTTAAAGAGTGCTAAATAAAGTATCAGCAGCATGTATTTCAAAATTGAAGTAACGTAGCCAACAATATATTAATGACCGTTATCATAGAAACTAAGATTGAAATGGTTACACCTAACCATGGAACCGCATTCGGATAGCTCTGGGAATTAAAATATGAAGAAGATATAATAGTTGCAACAGTTTAATGTAATCCTCAGTCTTACCCTCATAATGATGACACCACACCCTTCCAGAACTTCCAACACAAGCGAGGTGATGACCAGCGTAATGCATATAAAGTACGTGCTTGACTTTTCGTTGTACGTTAGCAAAAGGCGCAACTGGTTTGCGTTAGCCGTTAGAAGTGAAACATCCAACGCACTGTTCACAATACCTTTGGATTTTTTAGGAGGATTTTCCTGAGACGTGCATTCTACATTTTGAGAACGTTCTATTGCTTCATTGTCGAGCACTTCTAATGACATTTCCACCATTTCAAAATAGTTATTAGATTCATGCTCCGAACAATCGTCACATTCAGCCATTTTCGTAAATACTTCGTTGGTTTACGGTTTTTTTAATTACAACACTTTACAAATTATAAAACAATTACGCTCACTTTAAGCTCAGTGAACAATACTTTTCACAATAGAGTTTGTGATAAACTACGGATCCTTGGCACTCGAAATGGTAATCTAGAGGACAAACTAGCACGTATTACATTTGAAGCACGACTATTCGGCCTTCCATCAATTAACCTACTGAATGCTTATCATTCGAGCAAACATTAGGAGCAGACCATTTAATTCTTACGGTCATGAAGTATTCGCACGAATTATGGGTGAAATATATAAATGTAATGCCGGTTGGTATCATAGATTAGTAATAAAATACACACAACTCATTGATTTACTGATAAATATCCATATTGGTATGCCCCATAGACTTGCACAGCAATATCATTTCCGACATTATGCTTCATCAAAATAAAGTTTAAAAATAAACGTCGTTTCATCGATAAATTTGCAGTAAAATCCATCACATACTTTATTGATTGGTTTTGGCATTTCATTTGATCTTGTTGGATTTGAATATTAACATTTTACTAGATCTATTATTACACTTACTTACGTGTTTATAAGGAGAAAGATCAGAATCTATTCAAAAAAGAAAACTCTTTCTTGAAGAAGGTGCCTTATAAAAGCGAAACGATTATGCCCCAAAGACGATTGTAAGATAAGAAATATTGGGAATTAATCGATCCATTAATATGACTCATGAATCATTTCTACATGCTTGATTATGTAATTGGTGCCTACGTCTTTTAGTATATAATCGTTGTTTGCCTCATGATTGATATATATTTTTTAAATCTACGTTGTTATCTAGCAGCATTTCCATTATAAAACTAGGGTTTGCCTAACGTTAGGCGTATTTCTTCTGTTTCAGTGGTGGACAATTTCTCTTCCTTTTTATTTCGCGACTTGTTTTCTGTACACTGCTTTGTTTTTTACTAAATTTTCTCACATTAAACCACAATTGTTTCATGCAATGCATTTGTTAGGTTGTATACGCATTGCAATTTGCATAATAACAATATAACAACGAAACCCTAATTTAGGACGTATTTTTATTAGATATGTAGATCAATCTCATGTCCTAGGGCTGAAATAGTAAAAATGATTCCATGTGTTGATTGCTACGTGTGTTAAAAGTCACATTGCATTGGGGAAACATTGCTTTATTCAATTATGAAAAAAAAAACAGGAGTGACATTTATCATCGGATGATAAGTTTAATACTTCACAAACAAAATCCGAGTTTATTCAAAACAAAATACTACGACACGTTATAAAATAAACAGGCCATAGTGTGCACTAACTATGGGATACTCAAGAGGAAGAAATTGCTAATTATCTCTATATTGTAGTCAGAATTCGAACGTATTGGTAGTTCTAATGACGCAGAACGTCGAGCATCGACATAGCAGGAGGTTTTCCTAATGCCCGAACGGCTACATGTAAACAAGTGTGGGTCTTGCCGCATCAAATTTCACTCATAACCAAAGGATGTGTGATCAATGTCGTGATACCCGGTGCTACAGCTATAAATCGTGGTATGCACGCAGCCTATACGTAGACCATATGCATTCATCACATAAGTCTTTAACGCTCTTTAACGCCACGGTGGATTTAGTAAAAGATAGCAGCCTGCGCAACTAGGTAAATAGAGCATTGATGTCCAAGCTTGTGGATGGTTTCGGTATATGCGGTATATGAGCATCCGTCAGAGTAAAATTGGTTAAAGGCTGGATGGACGGGTACTTTTCCCCAAAAATGCTGGGAACTGTCCTCCAGCGAAGGATCTGCTAATGTTTGTGTTCTCTTGCAACGAGGTGGACAATTGAAAAGGGGAAAAGAGGTAAAGGGGTAGATGTTAAAACATAATAGTAGTTCCTATTTTATTGTCTTATTTGTGTTTGCATACATTCATCAGAATGGCAAAGAGTGTTTTACCTACATAGCTTCTGAACTTCTAAAGTTGCATTCAAAAAAATTTTTTGTAAATCGTTTATAAATAAACACAATATTACACAATAATAATATATAGAACTGCAATTTCGTCTTCCAATTTTAACAAATTTATTCAGTCATGCGGATCATGTAAATCATCATTGCAAATCTGAATTCGAAATCGGTTGGATGAATCGCCGATACATGCGTTCCCAGTCTCTATTTCTTTCTGGTTATCAATTGAGTCAGATTAGATGCAAGTATAAATTACATTAATCCTAGCAAAGAATGTCAAGACGTTTTAAGTTAAGTATAGTTCAAACATTGTAATCATTATTATAAGTTGAAAGGCATTATAAGCATAATTCAGTTAATTATGAACAACAACTTGGAAACATTTTCTCATCACTTTTTTCTTTTAAAAGCCGTTGCTTAAAACACATTTTTCTAATTCACACATTCTTAAGCTTTATTTAATTCTAGCTACGTAAATATTAATTTAAAATTGCATTTCTAGTTACAACTACCACTTTTCATCTCTTCTGTAACACCAGACGCTAGAGTTACACACTAGGGCACAATTTAAAAGTGATGGTACATCCCTGTTTGTTCGCAAAACATGGTTCGCATCCCGCCTTACTAGATACTGGTTGTTTGTGGCGGTGTTAGTGGTGTCCAGGCACTGCCCACAGCGTTAAGCGATGTTCGACCGGGGCTCTGGGACAGTTGTCCCGTCGTTCCTACAGCGTTCGGTGATGAAGTTACCGAGTTGAGCGCGCTGGCAACACTGGTCGCAACCGTTCCCGGTGTGGGTTCGGGACTTTGATTCTCGTTACATTGAGCATTCGTGGTGCCATGATGCTGTTGGTGTTGGTGCTGCTGCTGCTGCTGCTGCTGATGGTGATGGTGGTGTGTGGGGATTAACGGAGAACCTTCGCTCACGTGATGGCCATGATGGTGGTATTGTAGAGGGGATGGTGCCGCCGGCTCCAAATGTCGGTGCGGTGCTCCCACAGAGGTTAGTTCCGTAATATCCGAGGGATGGTTGTAGGTGCTATAATTATAGAGAAATGAAGTTACAAACTGAGCGAGAGGAAACATGCGCATTGATCATACTTAATCTCTCCTATCATTGGGATGTACTCGGCCGTCGGATAATGGTACGTGCTTTGGTAGACACTGAAGTCACTGGCACTGTGCCAAGAGGTGGAATAGCCTAGATTCGTAATGGACGGTGCATTCAGCACGTTCCCGTATAGTTGATGGTTTGGAGAAACTTGCGTTGGAGTTGGATGGTAAATCTGCAATTGGAAGTAGTGATATTATTCTAATCCAATTAGTCTGAGCTGCTGCTAAGCTTGTACCTGATGGCTGCTGGGAGTGTAGAGTTGCTGAGGTGATCCAGCTGGTTGATAAATGCCTTCCATCTGAGCACTGGACACGGGAATGTACTGGGGATGCTGTGGTGTCAGCGCTGGATGACTTGCCGGGTACGTTGGGGACGACGTCGCATAGGACGGCGATCCGTTCGATGGCGTTGGAGAAATGTTGGGCGCAATCGAATTAGGACTGCCAGGGTTAGTGCCGAGCGGTTGCTGCACTGCGCCCGTCGGATTGCTCCAGTACGATCCACTCGAAGTGGTCTGAGTTTGCCACGTCGAGGGATAAGACGAGAAGACGGGTGTGGACACCGAGTCCAGCGGCAGGTACGAGCTGTGCTGGGGCGAGGAACTCCCGCTGGTGTTCCGCGAACGTTGCGTGGTGTAAGGAGTGACGCGGTTCGTCCGGGCAACGGAGTGCGTATGCTGGTAGGAACGATCCACCTGTGCCTGCAGGGGTGATTGAGCCGTCGCATAGGAAGGATGAAAGTTAAGCCATCCGTAGGTGGAGCTTTCGCGCGAGTACACCGAATCGGGACGTTCCTTCGCGTCGAGGAAAGCCTTCGCAAACGGGTTGTATTTGATCTTGAGCGAGGTGACCTCCTCGTTCTGGTACGCCGTTACGGCGATGAACTGCGTCTCTGGGAACGGGTACGTGTGAACGTTGCGCTGATCGCGCGCATCTGACACCACCTGCACCAGATGCACACGCGGTTCGTACTTGTGCAGGGAGTTTAGCATGATCTGCCCATTGCCGTTTGTTTTGTTGGTGAGCTTCACCTTGGCAAATGAGATCGGTTCCTTCATCCAGTGCTGGCCAAAGTTAGGCGACTCCGGGTGCACGTAGACCGGGTTCGGTGGTGGTGCTTCTGCCTTCCCACCGGCAACCTGCCAAAAGAAACAACGAAACGAAGGACAATGGTTAGACGTGCTGGGGTGTATGGGTGGACGCACATCAAACGCGCGGAGTGTGCATCACGGTTTCGCGATGGTTCACTGCAAATTGCGGTGCAACGATGCAGCCTAGACGAGAGACGGACGAAACGAAAAGCCCTTGCAATACGGCCATCGGTGTGGTCTATTCTCATTAGCACCCACAGGGGTGGAATTGTTGTTTCTGTGCATTAATTAGCGTAATGTAAATAGTTTGTTACGGAATAAACAAGCGCTCTTTAGAGATATTCTTTACGGAGGCCCTTCACGTACGGAGACTCGCGTATAGACAGTGGTGACTAAAAAAAGAAGAAAAAAACACCCCGCCCGAGAAGATGAAGAGCCAAGCCGCGACCAGTAAAGCAAGGCAGTGCACAATCTGTTTCGCGAAAAGGCTGCTCCATAGCGTTGCATCGGCGATTCCAAGGAGCCGTGTTTGTCTAATCATTACTGATGCACCGTCCCGGATCTGTGGATGCGATTTGTAACTCCGGTTTTTGTACTTCTACTGGTGGCTGTTTCTATACGCCGCTTACTTACCCATTCGCCGTTGACGTACTTCCAGCGGTGTGAGTCGACTTGCGAAAATTCCAACAGTACCGTGTACATGGCTGTCGGGTCGAGCCCGGTAGCGGTCACCTTTACTACTGGGAACATTCGCCTGAAAGAAAGTAATAAGAGGGTAATGTAATCAATCGTTAAAGTAAGTCATAAACTTATGTTAAAAATATCTTAAATCAAAACCTATGTATATAAATAATTAAATCCAATCAAACTGATAACAATTACAGCTTGGTACAGTTAGTGCTAATAAGAACTCTTTGGCTTTAGAAACATTGCATGCTTGAGTTTTGCGGCAGATGTTACTGAACGTTATAGATATTGAGGATTATTCATATCTCCTTATGAATGGATTGGAGTTGTATTATATTAAAAAAACAGCATATATTGAACTTTGCATTGTTAAATATGATCTATTATCTCACTGTTTGGTTGAATTGATTAGTAATACTACTGATAGTCAGATATGCAATGTGTTGAAGAAAATTCCATCACAACAAGTTTGTTATAAATTTAGGTTGCTAAGTGCACAATAAGCTAGGCAGAAATCGAGCTTTAAAAACATGTTCCTCACGATTACGTCATTTAAGATGATACGGGAAATTCCACTCTTAAACGTCACCAAAATCTGGGTAAAATCGGTTAACCAGTTTGACTAACAAACGCAAAGTTAGTAAAGCTAATGAAATACAATGCAAACAAAATGTTTTAAGGAATCGAGTGTTGCTATGTGGGATCAAATCTCATGCGAACAGTTACCCCGAAGTGTGGACGGACTATTCAATAACGCGATATCTATAAGCTGACTAAGCGATTAGGTAGCTGTCATCTGCTGTGATCTAGCAAGATGTTTAAGCCAAAATGATGAAGAAGGAGCGGATCATGGTATAAGCAAACTAAGTAAAATCTTAAAGCCCCGAATTTTCAAGGACTCTGTACACATCAACAGAAACCAATAAGCCCTAAAAACGAATTGTGTGGTTCAGGGGACCACAAACATAGTGGGGGTTCCGAACTCCATAAGCTGGCCTCGTATACGGACATCTTGAGCAAGGTGTCTCCGGTTAATGTGTTAGAGGCTCTCAAGTTCTATTCTGGCTAGGGCCTCCAAAGGACTTGATCCGCCAATGGATACAATACAAATTTATAAGGCCTTATGAAAGCTTCATAATAATGTTTAATACTGATAGCCTTTTATTGGTTGAATGAACTACTTCCGAGCAGGCTCGGACTAGATCTAACCGGACCGTATTATCTATATCTAAAAAAAAAGGTTATACTTTTGCAGATTACATTGGAGGGATCATGTAAAGGTTTTTTAACCTTATTGGGTTAGAGAATAAATATATAAATACAATTCCAACAACTAGAACTACTCCCCATTTACGTACCTGCCATTTTTCGTGACGATCATTTCGTTGGTTAGATTCTGGAAGCGCAGCCAAAGATCCCGATCGTCTAGCGTTACCGATAGACCACGGTCAGCTCCTCGTCCCATAATCGTCGACCCGGACTGCAGCAAGGTTCCACCAACCGTAGAGCCTCCGCCATTGCCCGCACCTGTACTGGTCCCATTCGGGACGGATCCTCCGTCACCACCGTTCATTCCACCGCCCGTCGGAGTGTTTGCCGAGCCGGTAATAATTGGATCGATGGCGGACAGTATGTGTGACGTCGCCATCTCATCGACCGAACGCATCGAACCGCTGGTTGGCTAGAAACGGGAACGAAACGCTAGAAAAGCAAACAAAATCAGTAAATATCTGGTAAATGGTGCATTTTCATCGTAAGTCTTGGGTCATTTTCTGCTGACCTGGAATGCGTAAGCAGGTTGAGGGTAGTAAGGTTGATGCGCGTTAAGAAGGCTAAAGCATGACAGAGATACGCATCACAATTGGAAAGTTTCTGCAAATGAGATGATTCTTGGTCGAAAGACAAGATTGTGATGAATCGGGTGTCTCAACCCCACTAAAGTTATTCAATTGTTAATGCTGCCACAGCTATTAGGTAAACAGCCCTCGATCGGCAAACACTGGGCGAGAAAACACTCGGAAGAAATGTACAAATTTTTCGTCATCACGCCACAAGATCGTCGTCTATACCGGTTGGTATTAGAGGTGAACCCGGTCAGCAACGGGTTTAACCTGGAACGTTTATGAAAAATGATCGTTTGTTCAAACAGCGATCCGGTCGAACGCAAACAAATCGTAAAATAATGTTCGTATACGTGCGTGTTCGGCTGTGTGCGCGCGTGTGTGTGTGTGGTGCAGACCACGATCCGCTTGAGTGCCGGGCCCCGAAAGCTTGATTCGTGGGCTCCGAATCGATCCTTGGAATTGAGTCGGTGGTGGGCAAATCGAAACAGGTAATTTTTAGGGGATGTAACCAAGTTTCGTGGACCACACAGACCCATCAATCCGTACCGGGTACTGTGTTGTTCCCGGGATACGAGCGTTTTGGAATGGCGAGAAAAGACAACCGACGATGATGTTTGATTATAACCAAAAAAAAGGCGAAGGGAAAGTAAGACACAATGAGAAATGGTAGTTTTCTTGGTGTATAACCATGTTTTGTAAAGATGGTGGATCTCAAACTGGGAAAACAGAGAGAGCTGTCGAATGTCCCGAGTAAGAATCTGACATTTTGTTTGGGTTGAATGAAGACTTAAAGTCTCACACGATTCATTCAACCACACAAGTCCCTGGTTAAGTATGATCGTAAGATTCTTTTTATTTATATAATTAAACTTGATGATTAAGTTGTCAAAAACACAACGTCTGACAGTTGCGAATCGTTAACTAATGAATATGCGATATTTGCTGCACAACTAACAAGCAAAAAAATGTTTTTGTAACGTCATTTTATTTTTATAAAATAAAGGAAACAACAACGAAAACAGATCTTCACGAAAAACAAGTTAAAGAGTAAAGGTACAGTTTCGTTTGACTCAATTGGGGCTATCCAAGATTAATTTACGACTATACTATACTATATTTATACTATTACTAATATCGACTGTTATATTTTGAGAGCTGTAAGATATGTAATTGACAAAAGTTGTTGAACCATTGATAGAGGATTATTAAAGTCAAATTCAGTCAGATTGCAATTTAGTATAATTAAAGAAGTAGTATAAATGATTTGGCCTAAAGTTTCTGGTGGGAAACTTATAGTAGGAAGGTAGTAGGTAGGAAGTTTATATTTTGCAGTACGCACGGCGCTTCAATGCATTAAACTTCGCCTGTTGGGGAGAGACCCGTTCAAATATCCTAGACCCGTTCTATCCTAGAGTTCTCGTCCGTTGTGTGGTGTCCTTGTACTGATCATTGGATCCAGCGTTTAGAAAGAGTGCAAAAGCATATGACCAAACACGCTATAAGACTTCTTAGATGGCCCAATAGTTCAGATTTGCCGTATAGAACGAGATGCTTATTGCTAGGCCTAGAATCTTTAGAAAATCGCCGCGAAAAAGCTAAGGTTATGTTTATTAGCAAATTATTAAAGGGACAAATGGACGCTCCTCGCCTACTTCAGAAAATCAATCTTCATATACCACGAAGCAGTGCAAGACGTACAAATTTTATTCACGTGGATCGTTTCAACAACAGCTACGGGGCGAATGAGCCAATGTCTGCTATGGCACGAAGTTTTAATGATTGTTTTGCTGTTTTTGATTTTCACATATCGTCTAGCAGCCATAGTAATGACTTACGTTTTACCCTTTCATAAATTTCGCAGAAAAGTGGTTTTGTCTTTTGAAATGGAATTAGAATATAAGTTTTAGATTTAATATTGTTAATTATTTTTGTGTCTTCTTGTGGAGCCTAATGTGGCAGACAAGAGTAAACTCCGTAAATAAATAAATAAATAAATGAAAGACTTCTAGCAGGGTAGCATCACCAAACCAACAAAAGGTAGAAAGAGCTCAGGTATAAAATTTTCTTTGTACTTCTTCCAGGTTGTATCTTCTGTACTATTACGTCGATGTCCATATAAGATTGGCGCATTCTGAAGTATGCCTAACTATCAGTGGTAGATCATAGTACATTATTGTTCATAACAATAGAGGATATGATCTTGTTATTAGCGGACTGTTTGGTCCGTGGCGTTTTGAGGTCCCATGAGCGTTTAGAGGGTCCCGAAGTCCATAAAGAGCTCTTAAGTATAAGGACATCATGAATTTCTACCACCCTCTTCTCTGGCCATACCTCCTCCATTCTACTAAGCTCTTGCTGAACGCTTGAGACTTCATTACTAACAACATCACAATCAAGAAATTTTAACTATAACTAAGTGTTTAGAAATGGGGCGGCCCGGTGGTGTATTCGATAGCGGCGCCGGTCTTCACACGGCAGGACCGGGGTTCGAATCCCGGCGGACCACCTCCCCGTACTCAGGACTGACTATCCAGCTACGGGTACAACTTAGTCACAGAAAGCTAGCAATAGCTGGCAGGCCAAGACCTCACGAGGTTGTAGTGCCAAGGAAAAAAAAGTGTTTAGAAATAGTAGAATTGTAAGATAAGTAAATTGACAAAAGTAATCTTTATTAGATTGGACAGAATTGCTCGCATTTTATGTTAAAAATGATGATAGAGACAGAGTCGGTTATCGTATCCCACCAAGAACCGTTCCCTCTTACGCAGGACCTTACATTCACCTGCGAGTACAATCAAGTTAACGAAGCCTGTAATGACAAAACCGGATCTTTCGAGATTGTAGTGCCAAAAAGAAGTAGAAGGATCGTAATAGCCTGACTTATTAACTTTTCATCCACCGATAAATTAAGACAGAAATGACAGAAATGTTGAAGGCACTTAACCTTTAAGGTTGTGATTCTTCTCACGATCTCTCATCTTCTCTTGTAATATTAATTATTCATCGTACTAAAGCGTTAATTCAAAGCTATGTTTAGCATCGTAAAGAGTTGTTTAGAGTTATAAATAATATTAATTTATTTCAAAACAATTATCTAGCCACCCTAGATATCGTACAATTAAAGATATTAGAAAACTATTATATGATGAATGGTCTCAAACACCGGCGTTTAGTTTGAATAATTCGTTCAGATCTAACTTAAATACATTGAAATATTATCTGGTCCGGACCTATGTAGTCCGTCCTATGTATGAGTGAAATGTTCCAGTCAGCCATGGAACGATGGATCAGCTAGAATGCTGTAACTGCTCTACTATTCCAAACTCAATTTTATCTAAAGACATATATCATATATAGATAAATTCAAATACACTACTACCCTTTTGCTTTGAAGATTAAACGAACACTGGTGGCTGAGAATCTTAACAACATTTTCATTGCTAACATTGAGTTCGGTGGGAGAGTGGTCAAACTAAAAGATTGTCTTACTTAAGATATTACGTTTGTCTTCAACATTTCTAAGTAGCAGTATTTTCTCAATAGTACATAAATACTTTAGATTGAACCCCTCATAGATAGACAAATGAAAAGGTAGAACATTTTTGGTAAAGAGTCACGTAAGAACTACGGAAGAACATAGCCAACTGTGGCTAATAACTGGATGACTGACAAGCTCCTTAACAAATCGCTAATTTAAAATGAAGACTTTAAACATAAAAAATAAAATTGTGACTTATATTTAAGAAAGTCATTATTGCATAGAATATTCTATTTTATATTCCTCGTACGCAGGACTGACTATCCAGCTACGGGTAAAACTTAGTCACAGAAAGCTAGCAATAAGCTGGCAGGCCAAGACCTCACGAGGTTGTAGTGCCAAGGAAGAAGAAGAAGATTCTATTTTAGAGCAAAACATTTGGAGTTTCTGACGGTTTTGTTTCCAATAAATCGGAAAGTTCTTATAAACGTGCCCATTAACTTTTTTCGCTACAATTTGAACAAATATAGCTAATACTATCTTACATAGCCGTATTACAAATTAGCTTCAATCCTTCTATAAGTAATACAATACACTTAACTATAGCAATAATAATCTATTCAATCCCAGCTCATACCAACCAAATCAAAGTCCTTTAGTCTTCCTTACGCACGGTTTTACGCACGATTTTTGCCGGTCCACACCGGTAAGATCAACCGCCGGGTACCGGTTGTAGATGAACCATCATAAACGAATTAACATTCGGGCGTTTACGTCGCTGGCGCAAATTGCCAACGTACATAG
The DNA here is from genome assembly GCA_002091835.1 of Anopheles maculatus. Lineage (NCBI taxonomy): Eukaryota > Metazoa > Arthropoda > Insecta > Diptera > Culicidae > Anopheles > Anopheles maculatus. The sequence continues at coordinate 172,580 of KZ061712.1, read as the reverse complement.
CCCCGCGGACGGCACGCTCGATCAGATGTCGATCGTACGTATTGGAAATTAATTCGACGATAAAAAAGGAAAAAAGCGTCACCCAAAACGTATCTCAGTGATTCAAGGTTTCAGACCCTAGTAACCAGTGCCCATCATTCTTTACCCCGGTTCCACCAGACACACGCTCTTGGTGTGACGTATACGGCATCACGTGGTACATTTCGAACGATACGTCACGAAAAACGCGCATCACACGCGCTACGTTTTTATCAGCCGGAGCGCGTCCGATCTTATCGCGTTACATGCAGAAATAGTGTGTGAGCAAACAAAACGAACGCCGTGTAGCCGTTACTCAGCAAGAAATGTCATTATGCAAAGCTGACGAAAAGTACGATTTGCTACTGGTGTTTTTTTTTTGGTTCGATTTGGCTCACGAAATCAAACGACTACGGCATCCAATAAAGCGACGAACGCCGAAAAATTGGCCTGTCTTTCTTAAAGTTTGCGTTGTTTGCGTTTTTTTCTCTATCAACCCGTTCCAACTATTTTTAAAGTCCAACGGTTTCGATAAACGAAAGGAGAAAAAGACGGGTTAAAACTCCCGCCAGAACTAAATCCGAAGAATAGCCGATAAAACAAAACAGCAAAAGCTGCGCCGGATAAATGCCAGCGCAAGCGAGATGGAATACGGCGTGGAATATAAATCAGAGAAATATTTATTGATTCATCAACAAAACACTCGAGCAGGACGGTTTATGGCCGCTTTTGCACCGTTTGCGGCATGGTTCAAACTCGCTGCCGGTCGTCGGAGTTGCCCGGCACCGAATCCGGTGAAGATTGCACACACCTATCGGCGGACAGTGAACGATTGCTTGGATGGAGAGAATGGAGAAGAAATAGAGAAAAGAAAACAACAACCAAAGTCGCCTCCAACATGGGACGCAACTGTTTGGCGGGTTCTTTTGATTTCGTTTTCCCACCAAAGGTCTGACGATGGCACAGGTTGAGACGGATGGTCGGGCGAACATTCCGAAAAAGGTTAAAGCGTTGTAAATTACACTTCGGGCGTGTTTGCTGCGTGGTATTGATGGAAAGGGTTCATCTGCGTATTCAGCAAGGAAACGATCGGTCCCGTCTAACAACTTGATGTAAGACACAGGTCACGAAGGTTGATTTTTGCTTCGTGAAGGAAACAGCCTAAATGTAGGCAAATGCAAAACTATGGATACCTTAAAAGGTGTACATATTTTTCAAATATTTACAATTATTCAACAACCTATGAAAGCGTTGATTTAATTGAGGTTGATTTTTTTCAGCTAAATTACCTTTCCTTATTCTTAAATAATTCTACCATCACAAAATGTGGCCAAGAGTCAAATCAATCCTGTACGTCCAACTGACGAATGACTCTCGGGTTGACCTTGCCCGGTTACTATCCGAGCTCGCTGAACGGCTTCTGTACCGGCGTACAATCGTGGCTCATTCGCGATCGGATTTAAAGCTCTGGCGGTACATCGGTCCGAGATTGGACCCTTTCGCGCTGGCGCATTCATGGCAGCAATCGAACCACCGTTGCCATAAAGCGATAAAAATTAAATGATATTTTCCAATAAAAGAGATAAAAATAATAAAATATTGATATTGGTCCCGTGGAGTGGTATCGCCGATCGAGTGTTTCCTCTCGACATCGTTCGCTTCAATCCGACGACTCCCTGTGCGTGGTTCTCGGCAGCGGAACGTTAAGATCGAGACACCCCGTACGGGATACAGGAAGACCATATTCTCATTCCCCGAGAGACTTCATCAGACACTTGAACGCCGCAAACTGGTTGATGCTGCCTGCCCGCCGCCGTTACAGTCTCCAGTGCAATAAAAGTAATATGGCAGGGTATTCTCTTACACCGAACCGTATCGCAACCGAGTCCATCGGTGAATCGGCTCTAGCTGTTGCCGTATTTGTCATGAGGCTGTGGTGCCTGCGGGTGCCCACCGATGATCGAATCGGTAGATGGTGATCTGAAATAATTAAGACATTTCCGATGGTTGTAAAGACACGCTAGGTTCGATAATCCAGCCAAGGTACGTTTTGGAAAAAGCCGCTTTGCAAAAGCGAACCCCCGAAATTCGTCCGGAGAGGTCAAACGCGATCGCAAAACGCGTGAACCGATGGCAGAGAATTGGAACAATGCGTTCAAACGTTGATCGAACAATGAACAAATTTCAACCGAAGAAGACGAAAAATCCATCCTCAAAAAAGTGAGAAAGGCGAAATGAGCGATGGTACGCACGGCAGCGACGCACGGAGACGCACCGGGTCCAAACTCCCGTCGTAAAAAATTAACTCGTAATTTGAATTGTATCACTTTCGAGTGTTGCTAAGTGGCAGGCTACATGTCATGATGTGTTAATTAGGTGTTTATACATTTCTGAGCCTGCGAGCGCACACATTCGGACCGAATTTTCAATCCGAGCGTACGATACACGCGGGACACACGCCCGCGGTGTGGGGTGAGGTTGAGGGAAGCGAAGCGAAAAGAACGAATGACTAGAAAATGTACTTTCCAAGAGGGCGAAAAATTAGTTCACGAATTCTGGAGTTAATGACGAACAAAACTTGCTCGGAGCTGGTAGGGAAAGTGTGATTGAGATGGAACTGGATGTGCAATAAAGTATGTTAATTTTTTTAACCAGTCTTTTACGTAGACCATTCAGGCTTCTGTTTGCAAGATGAAATTTAACTTTTCGTGACCAAGTCCACACACGATAAAATGAACTTGCATGGGTTGGAAATGTCTCACAACTAATGTGAAAAATATTTTCTGTATAAAAGTTTGAAGCCTTCTTTATTTATACTACAAATGTAAGAAATTACGGATAACTGGAATTCATTTGAATTATAGCAGAGAATAACTTGCATCATGATAGTTTGTGCCGGCCATCAAAATTCCTAATATTCCAATATTATGACTGCTGCCTAATACTTGCGGGGCGGCCCGGTGGTGTATCCGATAGCGGCGCCGGTCTTCACACGGCAGGACCGGGGTTCGAATCCCGGCCAACCGCCTCCCCGTACGCAGGACTGACTATCCAGCTACGGGTAAAACCAAGTCATAGAAAGCTAGAAATAGCAGGCCAAGACCGACTGAAGTTGTAGAGCCAGAGAAGAAGAGAAGCCTAATACTCGCTCAATACAGTAAAAACAATCAGGCATGAACTAGAAACTTGCAATGGTACGGTAGCAAGATTAAATTCTTGTTATGCCTCTGCAAAACATCAAATTGTGTGGCAATATTTGGCATGGGGTACAGTTGAAAAAACCACCATTCGTTTTTATAGTAAAAAAAAAGGAAAACCGTTTTAAATAATCTTTGCCTGGAAGACTATAGCGTTAGCTTGTTAAAGATACCGAAGCCGGATCGAAAAATGCTGTCTGTGATCGATGGTCGCTCCTTTTAGTGAATCTTTTTGATAGTATTGTAATATAAATTCATATGTATGTAATAGATTTTTCAAACAAAAAAACAATCATTCCCTTTACGAAACTGTCAAATTTTGTCCCTAACATCCTGTAAAGAAGGAATTTTAAAATATCTTAACTGCATTGTTGTTGTCCTTAGCTAAAATGTTCATCAAATTTAAACGGATGTTAAATCATTTAGTTTTGTTTGATAAATCATTTTTTTAGCAGACGAATTTTGGATCCTTTATTAAAAAACATATTACGATAAATTTACTGAACAGTTATTTTAACTAATTTTTAATTCTATTTACAACACTACAAAACGTTATTTCAAGTGTTGATTTAGAGCAGCTATGGCTAACACAGCCAAGGATTTGCAATTGAAAATTGTAGGACTGATTGTAGAGATTTGCAACAACTTGTACAACTTCAACTTAACTTCAGTAGGAAGACTAAAAATTGCGGTGAATAAAACGATACCGTGGATAGGATGGATAATGATATACTAAACTTGTAACCCACGTCTATGCCGTTTATCGAAGAGACTCGCAACCTTAACATCAACTGCGACTCATCGAAGTTTTTGGAGGATTTAGTTAAACCATACGAACATTTATTTTTAGGATAATCGTAGCAAAAATCCTTGCTAACTGACGAATGTTTGCTCAAGGTATCCAATTTTATCGGTATTCAATATATGCGAATCCGCCCAGTTATCCAAAGTAGACAAATTTTTTAAAGAGTCTTTTTTATTAAGTAAACTTTATTGTGAATTAACATAAATGGAGGCTATAGTAAATGCCAGACTCAGATTTTAAAAACAAAACTTGTTTTAATGATAACATTTTGCAAGCAATACGACTAGACTGTGGTTGTTGCCTGTGTTTGTTGAAAAATTATACAACATCAAATAAATCAATTTTGATGCAAATAAAACAGTTCGATCCTGGATGAGTTCGTTTACAAATAAAAATCTAAGTTAAATGATCTCAAATATAAATGTTTTTTCAGAGGAAATTTCAGTGATTTCGAATTCTTTGTAGGTACATATATTCAGGTATATTCAACAATGTTTTTCTCGAATAGATTCAAGGAATTCTAATCATTTTCATCCTTAATTTTTGTGCAGACATTTGATTTAGAAAAATAGTTTTTTATATACATAATATTGAGAGATATTGTTTTTGTAGATCGCAGTCTATTCACAGGTGAAGACCTGATCACCTGATACAAGTATCCATAAAGCGTCTTAAAATGAGGTTATGTTTAAGACAGGTAGTCAAGTAGAGATACAATATTGAAGGAACTTAACTCCACCTAGGTGAGATGTATTTTCAACTTTTCCGTTTTCTTTTTGTGCACTATTTATCTACATAAAAATAATCAAATAGTTAAAAATATGATGGCTCAATATCGTGTAAAATTGTGCAGAAAACAAACTATATATTTAAAACATATTATATTCGCATTTAAAATACATTTCTTCTTATCGCAAACAAACCTCTACAGCTATTAAATAAAACATTCCCAAACAAGCTGTGCTTTGCACACAGCTCGTCATCTTGCGAACAAAGTTTCACCGCTAATTTTCATGTTGGAGATTGTTTCTTTGCTGATCTCAATCATTTGCATACGCACACAATGTTTGTTTCTCGAGATTGACACCCAAGAGGATGTAGCTCGTAGATTATTTGCAATAACGGATTGTGTCATTTGCTTCCCCCAGAATCAGTGTGATGTTTGGGTGGTCTAAAGTCACTAACCGCTCTCCCACAAACGGTACCATCTGTAGAGTTGTTTGGGAGGATCGCCTACTGATGGAAGAATTTTCTCACGCTCCCTGCGCACGACTGGTGGACACACGCACGCGCTGTACCGATGGTGGCGTATACCGAAGGATTAGTGTTTTAATGTTGATTTCAAAATTCAATAATTCAACTTACCCTTCCCGTTGGTGCTGGCTGATCCTTCAGGCGGGTGCGAAAGTTGCGTTAACAGCGGAGCGGGCAGGGGAGTTGAGATTGGCCGGATTCTGTTAATCACCCGTGCACAGTGGTTCTGTTGTGCGATGGCTTTGTTGCAATTAGGAAAATTATCTCCTCTTTACGAACCGTTTGACACCCGCTAATCGGTCCAGCTGTGAAGAGTTTCCTGTGCTGCTCTGTATAACTGACCGTCGGCGATCGACAATTTGCTTCCGATCCGAAAAGCACTATTTTTAGTAAAGTGAGAACTCACAGACGGCAGCTATGGTCGCTTATCGGTTTAATGATCACAACAAACTGGAACGTATCGAGCATCCAAATAGCACGTCATTAGGATCGAAATTCGCAAAACCGTAAATTTATTAGACGTTCGGCATTAGCAACACACCACAGCAAGGCGCTATGCAACAATCACAATTCTCACACGTACACACACGCTGCACGAAAACATTTTTACACCTCGTTAAGACCTCTGTTCTATTGCACAGGTGTTAAAGATCATTCACTTTTAAAATAATCACACACCACACTGGAACGTATCAATGTTAGGGAAGTGATGAATGAACCTTAAGTATGCAAAAAAAAAGTAACATACTCCAAACATACACTCACACTCGCGCGCACACACACACACGGGGTTCACAAATATGGACAATTTTAATAATAATCTTTGTAATAATGCTATGGATATACACTAATTAATTAGTATGGGTTTGTCAAATGTTTTATAAATAATCAACATCTTCCTACACGCTCGCGCCTTTCTTTCCCGTGCCCGTGCTTTTTTTGTCGCACCGACCGATTCGGTTGACACTTGACACACTCTTCTTCGAGCGTGGGTCTTCTGCGGGGTTCCTGCTGTAGGCACACTTGTCACACACACACACTCGCATACACTATACGTGGGAGATCATAAACAATTCACCTTCGACACCGTCGCACAACGATTTGTGTTAGCGGAGGTTGAAACTTTGAATTCTGCACCTTCCAAAACACTGACACGTCACTTTGGCAGGAACAAAAAAGAAAGGTTCGTCGCTTGATTGTGCCCTGAAGTCACTCCACCGAGGAACGGGTGTACGCGTCGAACACAGCTCGTGCTACAATGGTATCCTTCTCGACGCGATGATGGCCGACAGCAGAGTGTATGAGAGAAGCACGCAACTCTCAGTTCAAAGTTGGTGAATGTGGTGCTTAAAAAAGTGTGTTTCGAACGGAAAGAAACCACCGTCGGTCTCTCTCTCTCTCTCTCTTTCGCTGCAATCAGCGAGAACTAGGCAGGTGTGTTGTTTCTCTGGCAACCAGGTAAAGCATCTCCGTAGCTCCGCCTTCAGGCCGCTAAGAAAGAGACACAAAAAAATGGGATCGATGGTGGATCGTAAACTGTTATGGCCACCGGTACCCATTGTGCCGTGCAGTGTTTAATGACGTTTTGTTGTGTTTTGCTATTGTTTTCTTTTTTATTTTGCTAACCTTTCTCTGTCCACTATCACCAGCTGTTCAAAGCTGCTGAGCTGAAGGGGTTGTTAGTAGTTTTTTTTTTACTGAGCACAATTTAAATCAGTGTAAAAGTGCTTTTTCGATGCGTTTTGTCGTAAGGTCGCTGGAATGACATCACGTTTGGTCACAAATCATCGTTTGACTCACTCATTATGATAGATTTGAACAAGTTGAACTCGATTTCACCCTTGGCCAAACATGTTTAAGGATTTGTGTTGCTCTTTGCTGTGTTTTCCTAGCTTAGCTCTTTGCACTCAACAGATATTGTTTGTTTACTCGCGCGTGATTTACATTTTCCATCAAAGAGCTCACTTCATTTCGTCCGTACCTTGCTGTGTAGTATGTGCTCATCGATAGTAAATGAATTTTGAGAAACACAGTGAAATTTTGGATTCAAATTTTATGATGTTATGAAAGGAACATGCAAATCAAGCAATTTAAAGCTATTTATATTACTTTTGAATAGGATAATTTTTTAAAAGTATCAATCCTTTCGATTTATTATTAATTCTTTATTGTTGTTTTAGACGCAACTTTTAAGCTATTTAAGTTCCGAAAAGTATTGTACAATTACCTTGATCTGCTTTTATAATTTTAATATAGTTTAGACGATAATGTTTCATGTGAAATTTATCACTAAATAAACTTAATCCATTTAAAAAAATATGATCCTTAGTTTGAGTTTTTGCAGAAGATCATGTCATAACATTATGTCGTTAAATTTGTATGTGCAAAAATCTTCCTTAATTCAGTAATTTTTCGAACTTTCGCTCTGAATTCGGATCGTGGATACTAGAATCCCAGTGTCTGTGACAATAATCTTAAGACAACTCTGCGAGGCTTCTTCTGAAACGAAAATTGTTGGTGTGTAAATAATGTTCTATGTTCTGTAAGGTTTTTGTTTTTACTTCTTGCAAATTGTTATGTAGGCTGCACCAGGCCAAAAAACTTTGTTAAGAGTAAATAATTAAATGAAAAACTACTCTTTTTCTCTTTTCAGCTTTTACTTGTTTTCCTGGTACAGTAAACTCGAAAGAAGTTCTAAAAAAGTGACTCGTAAAACATTTTTATATTTTACCTGCTGACATCAACTCATTTTCTATCGTATTCTAAACACCAAGCACAGTAAAAGTCAACGGCGCGCTGCTCTTATTTAAACGTTCAATCGAAAACGTTTGTACAAAACCCTGCGGTCACTGTAGCATTCCCCGGAATCTGACGCCGTCGACTCGGTGGTCGTGTCGTCGTTGTCGTGATACCGTTTTTTTTTAAATCTCACTAATTTTTCCAACAAACATTTACCTCCGCTCTGACTCGGATGGGACGCGGCCGGCTGTTGGTTGGTGTCAGGTGTTGGCAAGGCGGGGTTGCGATTGATGGAGCAGGTCGTCACCGAAAAGTAAGACGAAAGAATCAACCTCCATCCACACAAACCTCAGCCTCAGCCTCTTTCCCCCCGCTTCGTCAGTAGTTCTCAGATGAAGCTTTAAGGTTTTGGCGTGACTTGAAATTAATTCAAGCGAACCAACCGCTCAGTCGCCATCGAATGGGGTGGCCGGGAAGGTCCATCCAAAGTCGCCGTCAATGTCGCGCAACGATTCCATTTTGTCGTCGCCATCGCCATCGTCGTCGTCGTCGTCTTTCAATTGTTTGCGTTATGCTGAGCATGAGCAAACACACCATCTGTGTACGATCGGATCGTCCACGATCGTACACACACACACACGTACACGCGCAAACAACTGACCAAACGACGTCAGCTCCAGGGAGAAGTGGAATTTGTTTTCCTTCCACCCGCTTTCTGGCAGCATCAGCTACGGATGGCTACTCCGGTTTTGCCACGAACTGCTCGGTACGCACATATCGCCTATTTACCGAGTGCATTGTTTGGAGAGGTTTATTTTCCTGCGTTTTTTTTTTCTTTTCATTTGTTGCTGGTGCTGTTGTTGGGATTCGATTTTATTGCCATGATCCTGGAACCAACCGGCGAGCCACTACGAGGAAAGGCTTATTTACCTTACCGTCTTTCCAGGGTGCCCCAGTTTGAACAAAGATCAACAGTGCTGTTGATGATGAGCTTAATGCATTTCTTTACGCGCAGCAAGAAAAAGAGTTAAGTATACACTGCGTAAAGCAACATTTGCTTCGATTAAGGTCGAAAGAAGAAAAGAAAATGTTAAATACGGAAAAATACGAAGAACATGTGCTAAGTAAGATGTGGTTTAGTGTGGCGTTTTAACAAGATCCTTTGTGTTTCTCAAGGCGATTAACTGAACAAACTGGATACTTATTTCGTAAAGCACGTTTTTTCGTGTTTCCTGACAATAATCCTCAATTATAGCTATTGAATTTTAACTTCAAACTGTATTTCTTACTTACTTCTTCTTCTTCTTCCTTGGCCTAACGACATCATGCCTGCCAGTTTTGGCTTACTAGACTAATTGTTACCGCATAGTTGGATAGTCAGTCCTCACTATGGGGGAACGGGCCCAGATGAGACTTGAACGTCGGTCCTGCCGTGTGAAGACCGGCGCCGCAGTCGCAACTACCACCGGGCCGTCACTTACTTACTTATCAGGCGCTAAAACCGCTTTGCGGAGTTGATCTGCTGCTGCTCCGTTTGCCAATCTAATGTTCCATCACTCCATAATAATAATAATAATATAATATGTCATCACTACATCTCAAGTTTGGCCTCATCTCTCAATTTAGACGGCCTATAATGACTTAAAGGGCTAGGTAGTCCGGTGCCATTCTCATGACCAGCCCACCGAAGCTTTGCCAGTACAATTCACTGCATGATGGTTAGGTAACCACACAGCTTATAGTGCACCCGAAAATTTATAACTATCTTACTATCTTACTACAGTGCGTAACACAACTATAGGTCCACTTGTTTTTTTAGAATAACTTTAAAAGTTGAGAAGATAGATAAAATAGATGTTCTGCAAAGTTGTATAGAATAAAGAAATAAGGATTATCTTGTATTTTGCATATTTTTACGCACACTAATACTATTTTTTTCTCTGGGTTGAAAGTTGCTCATTGTAATGTATAAGGCCACCTACGAAAATCCCATGTTTTTCATGCAAATTATCATTTTAAATATCGGTAAAAATTACAGTTAGTAAGAAAGACTCCTGCTTAACGTAAAAACAATTTTAAACAATTTTGTTTAATGTTTGGTGAACTCATGCATGCCACTTTCAGAGTTTTTATGCATAATTTTGTATATTTTTATTTTTTGGTATATTTTTATATTTGGTCCCAAAAATATATTTTTTGGATATATTTTGGTCCCATTTTTTTTGGAGCATAAAACTACAAAAATACCTTTCCAAATATGTACAAACATCCCTGGTACAGTGCCCATAGCATGTGCAGGGGCCAAATAAACGTACTTAGAAATGAGCCTTTTTGCGGTATAAATAGCTTTAAGTGCCTCGTAAACTTCGAAAACCAACGATAAAAATATGCAAAAAATGGGACATAATGATGAATATGAGGGAAAATCAAAAATATTTTTTACAGATTTTTCCTACGATCAGCGACTGCTACGCACTCCCCTCTTTTACTGCAACAGAAGCGCGCGTAAACGTTTACGAACAGTACAAGCGAAACCATCGATCCTGTTGGTCAATTCTAGTAAGCCATTAGATGACCTATGATCTAGGAGGTTTCCAAAGATACTGCATTTGCGTTGTTAGAAAAAATGGACTCCTACTAAAGTCGTCAACTATTTTACCAGTCGTTTCAAAATCCTTCTTTGTAGGAGTAATATCTTCATTTTTAAAATACCAGAGTCCTTCCTTTGCAAAAAGATAAGAAAACAATAATTTCTTCGCACATTTGCCGGTGGTTTGTTTTTTTTTTCTTTTTGCATTTTGTTCATCAAATCCTATGGAATGTAACATAACTTCTAAAGGTAAAAAGGCGGTAAAACGAACTCGACAGACGGAAGCAGAAATGAAAGATCAAACTGAAACGTAAAAAAAAATACTGACCATTGCCGGTAGTCGGCACCAAAGATCTGACGAGCGGGCCGGTACACTGATGATGTCCATACGAAAAAACAACTCTGTCTTCGCCACACCGACAACACAGCCACGGCGATGACGACGACGGCAGTGACGGCCGTTCCGTTTAGGTCCGTACCATAAAACAACACAAAAACACCGGAGATGCGTGCAATAAAATTATTAAATCATATAAACTTACTTCTGCATGTTGCCCCTGTTTCGGGCTTCTCCGTGGGTTTCCTTCAACTCCCGATCTCTCGACCCCACGGTCGCAAGTGCTTTTCGGGCGCTGGGATTTGTTGTTCCTTGCCCGGTCCGGGTTTTCGAAGCATCGGACGAGTGCGTGCACTTTTCGACAGCACAGCGTATGTTTGCACCCGACAAGGTTCTGTTTTGTCTGCCGGTCTGCCGAAACCGGTGCGGCATTATCGTGCCGGGTCGGTTGTGGGGAGCCGGCAAGGGTGGGCGGACCAGTAGCATCGGCTCGATGTCCGTCGGCGGTTGGTTCTTTGATCTTTTATCTCAAGCATCACCGACTAATTAACCAAAAAACTTCACTGATCATTACTTCGATCTCGTGGAACCACCGGTTGGCTCATAGGTGGCCGATCGGTAGCACTCCGGTAGATAAAGCGGGGAACGACCTGGATGAAGTGGACATTCCACTGCACTTTGCCTTGCGCCTTCACTATGCGTTCGTACGTGGCTGATGATCACTGTCGGCTTGTGAGCATTAAGGTGTTCGAAAATTGCCCCGTGAAAACGGAACAGATTGACCTTGAGTAAAATTCGGGAACGCAACGAAACAACACTCAACGGTCATCGATCGCGTTGGCTATCAACCGTCAAACGCATTTATTTATTTAAATACACACAGGTTTTCTCTTCTTTCGAACTTTAACACATGCCCTCTGCGCCTTTAAATAACTTCCGGTGTAGTACCGTGCAGATGTCGCAACGATTTCACTGCCGATAGTTTCGATTCCGCGTAGGACGATATCTTAATGCACCCGCGAATATTTAGCACGCGCAGCACACGGCAGTTTTCGACGATGTACTTGATGGCCTTATCCGTTATCAACGAGCAGTTCTGGAGCTTCAGTGTGGTGAGGCGTGGTTCACACTTGGTGATGATTTCGATACAGCGGTCGGAGATCGTACGACATTCACTAAAATCAACAATCTCGAGCGAAGGACATCCGAGTGCGAGTCGTTCGATACCACTATCGGTGATCTGTAGCAGCCGGGCAAGACTGATCTCCTTCAGCTCCTTAAAGTTAAAACAGCGTTCGAAGGAGTAGTCAGTTATTTTGTAGCAACCGGATAACTTTAACGATCTTAGGCCGACTAGGTCCGCTATCGAAAAGCACAGCTCAATGTCCCAGATGGCGAACGCTTTCTCCTCCAAATTTACACCCGTAATGCCAGCATCCGAAACCTACATCGGGATAGGAAGACATGTTTTCAGAAATTGTTTACTACCATCGGAAATTTAAAATGAGTTAAATGAGTTTAGTAAGTCAAGGTTTGATCATGTTGGTGACTGCATAATATTCGCAAAACTTGTTTCTTATCAACTACAACTAAAACATTTAAGTCATTATTTGTTTAGAACTAAAAACGGAAAATACTCTTCCTATACCATGTTGCTTTTATCATGCAATTGACGTGTAATCATACATTTTTATTTTCAAATGGATAAAATGGAAAAGATATAGTAAGTAAAATAAAAAGAATAGATTATCAAATAGAAGACACATTCACCATGTACAAACGAATGCTATTTTTGAATCTATTATCAGCCATTCTTGTTGTTAATGGATAGCGCTAGAAAAATTCACTGTTGTCACACTTACCTTCGCACAGCAGTCTAAATTTAGCTCCTGCAGCTTCGTCATGTGGTAAAAGATGTACTGTATCGACAGATCGTTAATGCTGTTCGAACATCCACCCAGATCAAGCACCACCAGGTCACAGAACTCGAACGACACCTTCGTGAGCGCCGCATCGCTCATGTTGGTCAGCAGCCCAAGGTAAAGCTTGCGCACGTTTCTACGGTTGTGTGTGAACAAACCGCCCACCAGCCCGGCGTCAGTGATCCGCTCACAGTTTGTCAGATCGATGTGACGCAGCCGTACGAGACTCTTGATCGCCGTGATGCCATAGTCCGTGATCATCCAGCAGCGATTGAGGATGAGCGTTTCGAGCTGCGGAATCGAGCGGGAGATCTGTATCAGCGCGTAATCGTTCAGCGCAAGCGACTTCGACAGGTCCAGATGTGTGAGGGCAGTTTGTGCTCGCAGCAGATCGATTATGCCCGGTTCGCTGGTGGGAATCTTCTCGCAAACCATCAACCCAAGACTACGCAGCGATAGATCACGAATGTCCGCCAGCCCACGGAGAAACACATTGTCGATCGGTGTACCGCAGAGGAAAAGATGTCGCAACCGGTCCCGGCTTGTACGGACAAACTCAAGGATGTGGTTAAGCATTAGCACACGCTGTCGAGCTTCGATACTGCTGAAGCATTCGGACACATCCAGCGAATCGAGGTTTGGTGCGAGCTGCACCAGATAATCGAAATGGAAATCCAGAAAACGATTGTTCCGGGCAAGACTAAGATGCTTCAGCTCTGGCATCACCAGGTTCCAAGTTACCGTAGTGTTCTCTATCAGCTTCCAGGCTTTGAACAGGTCGGGACAGTTGAAGAGGTTAAGGCGCTGCAACCGCGGCATGTACTTCAAGATCGACGCCAGCTTGTGCTTCCAGATGACGCAGTTATCGAACGTGAGCTCCTCGATTCCGTCTCCGAACTCGCTCCAGAACTCGCTCTTGTTTCCAAACACAACCTTGGTGATGCATACGTCGGTAAAGTAACGAAACGAGGTCATCAGTCCCTTCAGCGGATGTCCATTGTCCACGAACTCGATGTCGTGAATGTGAAGACGCACGGCACGTTGAAACTTGATGTACCGAAATGCATCGTACCAGGAGCGACACACAAGAGCCGCCGCACTACGATCACTAGGATTCAGGTACTTGAACAGATGGATCAGTAGCTGGGGAGTGTAGTCGTGAAGAGTTAATCGAGCACAGTAACGCACACTTATCTACCAATACTAACCTCCGGAGGTAACGCTTCAAAGTTAGGTTCGAAGAAATACACGAAACTGTCCTCATAGTGCACGTACAGCGTTCGCTCGATTCGCTCCACCAACCGAGCCAAAGCCATCGTGTGGTTGCTTTTATACCCTAAAGACACAAACAAACTCAACACGTCTCGTGGTAAATAGTAGAAGATTTGGCACGCTCAAAACAAGTACTGCTGCCAAGCGTCACCTTTCAGAACGCGACAGCACTTTCAACTAACCGTCTCAATGAATGCGGATCGACTAAAACTGAGAGTGTCCCCAAAGAGTGTGTCCACTTCCTGCTGCTTAGAATGAAAACTCAACGAAGTACTTGTTTCGGTTACACTCGGTTCAGTTCATTCGGTCGGGGTTCTACGAGGATTAATCGAGTTCTTGCACCGTGACATAATGGCGACGCTTACCGGCGATGAAAGACATTCAGGTGAAAATCATTCAGATTCTTTGCTGTCCCTTGCCAAGTCAGCAATTGCGCATGTGAAAGCGTTCTATTACGTGTTGTCGGGTACGGTTGTTTATTTGGTGTGTTCTTACAAGGCCACAACATATCAGCTGATTACAGTGGACCAAAAGCAAACATTGAAACGTATTGGAAACATCGTAACAATATTTTCTTCTGCTACAAAAAGTTATAGTCACGTGTTGAATTTTCTATTTTAAAATATCCAATAGAGACTAATGTTTATGTGCTCCATACCTTACAAACTTAATAGATTGTTTCACAAACATTTTCAACATACAAATATTAGAAGTAAAAAGAAAATTAAAACACATTTTTTTCTTACAGTATTTTTTATTTTCTTATCAACAACTTAATAATATCTTATACAAAACGCCCTAACAATACTCGGTTTATGATTTGTACACTTGTCGCATGGTCGGTATTTTCGCGAGATGTTCCGCAATGTCCGGCGGCAGCTTGAAGCATCCTCTCACATACAGATACTAAAAAAAACAAATGAAAGAACGAGAAACAAGATGTTACTTTCACTATCCAACCTTCTCTTTCTACTCCTATCGTTGCTTACCTTCAAGTTTTTACAACACGCCACCAAATAATCCAAACAATGCTCCGTCAACAGTGGACAGTTGGCTAACTTTAGCGTGCTGATACGCTTCAGCTGAATGGCGATCATCTTCACACAGTTGTCGTTGATGTTGGGACACTCGCTGAGATCCAGATATTCCAGCGCAGGACACGACGATACCAATCGTTCAATGCCAGCCTCAGAAATCTAAAAAAAAAATTAGACAAACCAAACGTGTTAGATCGCACAGCAACAGCTTGAACAGCTCACTCAAACCTACCTGGTGACATCGCGACAAGCTTAGCTCCTTCAGCTCGGTAAACCGGAATCCATAACGTAGCGCAAAATCCGTCATGCGATAGCAACCGGAAACCTTCAGCACGCGCAGCTTCTTCAAACGATCGATTGCGAACGTTTCCTCCACGTCCCAGATTGAGAACGTTTTCTCTGGCAGATCGATCCCGGTGAACCCAGCATCAGTAAGCTGTGAGAAGGAGAAGAACGCAACGCAGGCAGGGTTAACAAAAAAAAAAAAATAGACACGTTTAGAAACGTCACGTTTCGTTCCGAAAAAAAAGCCTTCGCTTCCATGCCCCGCACAGGTGTTACCGTTTGAGGTGTTAATTACATGAGCAACACGTTAGTAAGTTAGTCGGTGCCGGTACCTTCGTGCTGCGCTCAATGTTTAAATGCTCCAGATTAACGAGATTGCAGAAGATGTACTGTGCTGACCAATCGGTCATGCAGCTCGACGAGCCACCGATGTTCAGCACGGTAAGGTTGGGAAAGTTTGCACCGATCTTCACCACACACTCCTCGTCCAGTGTGTCCAGCAGCTCCAGATGGAGCTCCCTCAAGATCGCACGGTTACTGTGCGCTGCCCCATCGATGATGCCGTGTTTCGACATTCGGATGCAGTTGGAAAGGTTTAGCGTTTCTAGATGCTGCAGTCGGAATATTTGTTTGATGCCGTAGTCCGAAATGCCCCAGCAACCGGTCATGACGAGCACTCGCAATTCTGCTATGTATCGAACGATCTGTTCCAGACAGAAGTCCGTAATGCCGGTCGAACTAGTCACGTCCAGAAAGCGAAGATTTGTCTGCCTTCGAAACAGATCGATGATGGCCGGTTCCCGGGTGGGCATCTTCTCGAGATAGGTCAGACTAAGCTCGTCCAGCACTAACCCGGTTGCGTCTGCTAGCCCCCGCAGGAAGATATCGTCCACCGGAATGCCACTGATATTGACCGACCGTAGCACGTACTGTCGGCGCACGATAAACTTCTGGATGCAGCTGAGCAGGAACATCTTGCGGCTGGTTTCCACCTGCCGGAAGCAGTTCGAAAAATCAACCCGTGTCAGATTTGGCATCATTTCCACCATCGACTCAAACTGTAGCTGGCTGAAGTTGTTCTTGGCCAGCGAGAGCGCCTCTACGCCCGGGAAATCGATCGTGTACAGGCCGTTGTCGAAGAACTTCCACGTACGGAACAGATCGTCCCTCAGGAGATCGCACTCGACGAAGCGTGCCACCCGTAGGTTGGGCATATGCTTGAACAGCGAAATTATACGCTCCCTCCAGATCATACACTTCTCGAACGTGATCTCGCGCACGAACGGACCATAGTTCTGCCAGAACTTGCTGTGCACGTTCAGTTTCACCCTGGATAACTTTATCAGCGGGTACTTCCGATCGGCTAGGATCAGATTCATGACCGGTGGCTTAAAGTCATCGAAATCTACCCCAACCAGATGGAGCACCATTTGTTCGGCGAATCGGCAGTACTTGGACGCTTCGTACCAGCGGCTGCACACGAAACATGCCGACCGTCGATCGCTTGGTGAGAGGTACTTGAATATCTGAACGACCAGCTAGAAACATAGAATGTTACTGATTTATTGCACTCCGATCCGTGTGTGGAAAACGACGATCCTACTAACAACTTACTTCAACGGGCAACAGCTCGAACTGGGGCCGAAATATTGGCAACGGTTTTCTGTGGTAGCGCATCCTTGATCACGCTCTGTTTGGCGGCTACTGAACTGTGGTGCCGAACGTCGATTAAATAACATCTGTCTCGATCTGACGAGATCGCGTCGGTTCGGTTCGAACAAGGAAACAGCCATATGCCGCCTTATACAATTGGGCGCCCAAAATAAAAACAAATCGCGAGAGATGCAATCGAAAGCATTAAACCGAAAGCAATCGAGCAAATGAACTAATGGCTTGTTTGAAAATGCCACTTGCGTACTGACGACGCGTCGGCTAATCTTTGTTTTCGTTGGTTTGCGGCGCCTATTTTGAGGATCATCCTTGGCAGTGACAGTGCGGATGAAATGCCGCAATGCCGTGGGGAGCTTTCCCTTTTCAAACAATCTGATCGCGTAATGTGTATTTTAAAATTGCGTACTAGTAAGGCTATTAATGACAACAACAAGAACACCAAACACAACTCAGATATGTACCACTAGCTTACCTTGGTACACGACTGCAGGTTCAAGTTGCGAAGTTCCTGCGAGTAGCAGCACAGATACTGTAGCGAAGTGTCCGTAATGGTCGCATTACTATCCAGATCGAGCACTTGAAGGTTTTTGAACATCAACACCAGATAGTACATTGTGTAGTCGCTGAGCGTGCACAAAAGCGAAAAGTACGCCTCATCCATTGGGCGTGCTCGTTTCCCAATGATGCCCACTCGCATGCCATAGTCCGAAATACGCTCGCAGCTCGAAACGTCCAACACGCGCAGATGCTTGAGGGTATGCAAATCTTGTACACCTTCATCCGAGAGTAACCAGCAACGGCGCAACTTCAACACTTCCAACAGTGGACAACTTTCGACGATCAACTGCAAACACACATCATTTACACCGATCGACGATGTCAGATCGAGATGGGTGAGGCGTGTCTGCACACTGAAGAACTTCAGAATTCCCGGATCCTTCATCGGAATGCGGTCGGTGTAGGTGACGGTAAAGTGCGTAAGGAACAACCCGTTCATCTCCGCCAGCAGATGCCAAGCGACGTCATCAAAGCAAGGAATGTCGCTGATGTTCAGCGCCTTCATGAAGAGTCGATTTTTGCTCACCAAACGGAGGACACGCGATATCATGGTCATGCGACGCGATAGATATAGATTGATGAAACAGTTTGATACATCGATCGACTCCAGCGCTGGTGCGGCTTCGATGAATCGCTCAAAATGATACTCGTTGTAGTAATCACACGCAGCCAGCGAAAGATGTTTCAGGTGTGGTAAAGTAAAGGGAAACATCGGTTCATCCGTGCTGTAATCAAGCGTCCAGTGCTTAAACAACTCATCGCACTGCATCAACTCAAGCCGCTCGAGCATGGGTAGATTCTTCATGATCGTGATGAACTTCTTCTTCCGTATCAGACAGCAGCGCAACGTTAGCTCCCGTATGTACATTCCATTATTTAACCAGAAATCACTGTGCTTGGTAAACTCCACGAACGTAAACGTAAGGTACGGGTAGGTTCTCATCGGTTGCGAGAAGTATTTAATCGGACCTTCCTCATCATTGAACTCGATTCGATCGAAGTTGAAGTACATTCGCCGCTGGAACGGTTCATAGTAGTGAGCTGCCTCGAACCATCGGCGACAGGTTTCGCTCGCCGCCAACCGATCACTAGCATTGACCTGTTTGAAGATTTTCAGGATCAGTTCCATTGGCAGTAGATCGTACCGGGCGATAAATCGTCCATCGCAGCTAAACGGTTCCATCCAATCGCAGTACTGCACCGGCAACCGTACATTCTCTTCCACCGTCGGTTTCCACTGCACGTTCGGAAAGAGCGTGAAAATGCTATCTCTTTTACGCTTTGTATTTTGCATATTTTTACGCACACTAATACTATTTTTTTCTCTGGGTTGAAAGTTGCTCATTGTAATGTATAAGGCCACCTACGAAAATCCCATGTTTTTCATGCAAATTATCATTTTAAATATCGGTAAAAATTACAGTTAGTAAGAAAGACTCCTGCTTAACGTAAAAACAATTTTAAACAATTTTGTTTAATGTTTGGTGAACTCATGCATGCCACTTTCAGAGTTTTTATGCATAATTTTGTATATTTTTATTTTTTGGTATATTTTTATATTTGGTCCCAAAAATATATTTTTTGGATATATTTTGGTCCCATTTTTTTTGGAGCATAAAACTACAAAAATACCTTTCCAAATATGTACAAACATCCCTGGTACAGTGCCCATAGCATGTGCAGGGGCCAAATAAACGTACTTAGAAATGAGCCTTTTTGCGGTATAAATAGCTTTAAGTGCCTCGTAAACTTCGAAAACCAACGATAAAAATATGCAAAAAATGGGACATAATGATGAATATGAGGGAAAATCAAAAATATTTTTTACAGATTTTTCCTACGATCAGCGACTGCTACGCACTCCCCTCTTTTACTGCAACAGAAGCGCGCGTAAACGTTTACGAACAGTACAAGCGAAACCATCGATCCTGTTGGTCAATTCTAGTAAGCCATTAGATGACCTATGATCTAGGAGGTTTCCAAAGATACTGCATTTGCGTTGTTAGAAAAAATGGACTCCTACTAAAGTCGTCAACTATTTTACCAGTCGTTTCAAAATCCTTCTTTGTAGGAGTAATATCTTCATTTTTAAAATACCAGAGTCCTTCCTTTGCAAAAAGATAAGAAAACAATAATTTCTTCGCACATTTGCCGGTGGTTTGTTTTTTTTTTCTTTTTGCATTTTGTTCATCAAATCCTATGGAATGTAACATAACTTCTAAAGGTAAAAAGGCGGTAAAACGAACTCGACAGACGGAAGCAGAAATGAAAGATCAAACTGAAACGTAAAAAAAAATACTGACCATTGCCGGTAGTCGGCACCAAAGATCTGACGAGCGGGCCGGTACACTGATGATGTCCATACGAAAAAACAACTCTGTCTTCGCCACACCGACAACACAGCCACGGCGATGACGACGACGGCAGTGACGGCCGTTCCGTTTAGGTCCGTACCATAAAACAACACAAAAACACCGGAGATGCGTGCAATAAAATTATTAAATCATATAAACTTACTTCTGCATGTTGCCCCTGTTTCGGGCTTCTCCGTGGGTTTCCTTCAACTCCCGATCTCTCGACCCCACGGTCGCAAGTGCTTTTCGGGCGCTGGGATTTGTTGTTCCTTGCCCGGTCCGGGTTTTCGAAGCATCGGACGAGTGCGTGCACTTTTCGACAGCACAGCGTATGTTTGCACCCGACAAGGTTCTGTTTTGTCTGCCGGTCTGCCGAAACCGGTGCGGCATTATCGTGCCGGGTCGGTTGTGGGGAGCCGGCAAGGGTGGGCGGACCAGTAGCATCGGCTCGATGTCCGTCGGCGGTTGGTTCTTTGATCTTTTATCTCAAGCATCACCGACTAATTAACCAAAAAACTTCACTGATCATTACTTCGATCTCGTGGAACCACCGGTTGGCTCATAGGTGGCCGATCGGTAGCACTCCGGTAGATAAAGCGGGGAACGACCTGGATGAAGTGGACATTCCACTGCACTTTGCCTTGCGCCTTCACTATGCGTTCGTACGTGGCTGATGATCACTGTCGGCTTGTGAGCATTAAGGTGTTCGAAAATTGCCCCGTGAAAACGGAACAGATTGACCTTGAGTAAAATTCGGGAACGCAACGAAACAACACTCAACGGTCATCGATCGCGTTGGCTATCAACCGTCAAACGCATTTATTTATTTAAATACACACAGGTTTTCTCTTCTTTCGAACTTTAACACATGCCCTCTGCGCCTTTAAATAACTTCCGGTGTAGTACCGTGCAGATGTCGCAACGATTTCACTGCCGATAGTTTCGATTCCGCGTAGGACGATATCTTAATGCACCCGCGAATATTTAGCACGCGCAGCACACGGCAGTTTTCGACGATGTACTTGATGGCCTTATCCGTTATCAACGAGCAGTTCTGGAGCTTCAGTGTGGTGAGGCGTGGTTCACACTTGGTGATGATTTCGATACAGCGGTCGGAGATCGTACGACATTCACTAAAATCAACAATCTCGAGCGAAGGACATCCGAGTGCGAGTCGTTCGATACCACTATCGGTGATCTGTAGCAGCCGGGCAAGACTGATCTCCTTCAGCTCCTTAAAGTTAAAACAGCGTTCGAAGGAGTAGTCAGTTATTTTGTAGCAACCGGATAACTTTAACGATCTTAGGCCGACTAGGTCCGCTATCGAAAAGCACAGCTCAATGTCCCAGATGGCGAACGCTTTCTCCTCCAAATTTACACCCGTAATGCCAGCATCCGAAACCTACATCGGGATAGGAAGACATGTTTTCAGAAATTGTTTACTACCATCGGAAATTTAAAATGAGTTAAATGAGTTTAGTAAGTCAAGGTTTGATCATGTTGGTGACTGCATAATATTCGCAAAACTTGTTTCTTATCAACTACAACTAAAACATTTAAGTCATTATTTGTTTAGAACTAAAAACGGAAAATACTCTTCCTATACCATGTTGCTTTTATCATGCAATTGACGTGTAATCATACATTTTTATTTTCAAATGGATAAAATGGAAAAGATATAGTAAGTAAAATAAAAAGAATAGATTATCAAATAGAAGACACATTCACCATGTACAAACGAATGCTATTTTTGAATCTATTATCAGCCATTCTTGTTGTTAATGGATAGCGCTAGAAAAATTCACTGTTGTCACACTTACCTTCGCACAGCAGTCTAAATTTAGCTCCTGCAGCTTCGTCATGTGGTAAAAGATGTACTGTATCGACAGATCGTTAATGCTGTTCGAACATCCACCCAGATCAAGCACCACCAGGTCACAGAACTCGAACGACACCTTCGTGAGCGCCGCATCGCTCATGTTGGTCAGCAGCCCAAGGTAAAGCTTGCGCACGTTTCTACGGTTGTGTGTGAACAAACCGCCCACCAGCCCGGCGTCTGTGATCCGCTCACAGTTTGTCAGATCGATGTGACGCAGCCGTACGAGACTCTTGATCGCCGTGATGCCATAGTCCGTGATCATCCAGCAGCGATTGAGGATGAGCGTTTCGAGCTGCGGAATCGAGCGGGAGATCTGTATCAGCGCGTAATCGTTCAGCGCAAGCGACTTCGACAGGTCCAGATGTGTGAGGGCAGTTTGTGCTCGCAGCAGATCGATTATGCCCGGTTCGCTGGTGGGAATCTTCTCGCAAACCATCAACCCAAGACTACGCAGCGATAGATCACGAATGTCCGCCAGCCCACGGAGAAACACATTGTCGATCGGTGTACCGCAGAGGAAAAGATGTCGCAACCGGTCCCGGCTTGTACGGACAAACTCAAGGATGTGGTTAAGCATTAGCACACGCTGTCGAGCTTCGATACTGCTGAAGCATTCGGACACATCCAGCGAATCGAGGTTTGGTGCGAGCTGCACCAGATAATCGAAATGGAAATCCAGAAAACGATTGTTCCGGGCAAGACTAAGATGCTTCAGCTCTGGCATCACCAGGTTCCAAGTTACCGTAGTGTTCTCTATCAGCTTCCAGGCTTTGAACAGGTCGGGACAGTTGAAGAGGTTAAGGCGCTGCAACCGCGGCATGTACTTCAAGATCGACGCCAGCTTGTGCTTCCAGATGACGCAGTTATCGAACGTGAGCTCCTCGATTCCGTCTCCGAACTCGCTCCAGAACTCGCTCTTGTTTCCAAACACAACCTTGGTGATGCATACGTCGGTAAAGTAACGAAACGAGGTCATCAGTCCCTTCAGCGGATGTCCATTGTCCACGAACTCGATGTCGTGAATGTGAAGACGCACGGCACGTTGAAACTTGATGTACCGAAATGCATCGTACCAGGAGCGACACACAAGAGCCGCCGCACTACGATCACTAGGATTCAGGTACTTGAACAGATGGATCAGTAGCTGGGGAGTGTAGTCGTGAAGAGTTAATCGAGCACAGTAACGCACACTTATCTACCAATACTAACCTCCGGAGGTAACGCTTCAAAGTTAGGTTCGAAGAAATACACGAAACTGTCCTCATAGTGCACGTACAGCGTTCGCTCGATTCGCTCCACCAACCGAGCCAAAGCCATCGTGTGGTTGCTTTTATACCCTAAAGACACAAACAAACTCAACACGTCTCGTGGTAAATAGTAGAAGATTTGGCACGCTCAAAACAAGTACTGCTGCCAAGCGTCACCTTTCAGAACGCGACAGCACTTTCAACTAACCGTCTCAATGAATGCGGATCGACTAAAACTGAGAGTGTCCCCAAAGAGTGTGTCCACTTCCTGCTGCTTAGAATGAAAACTCAACGAAGTACTTGTTTCGGTTACACTCGGTTCAGTTCATTCGGTCGGGGTTCTACGAGGATTAATCGAGTTCTTGCACCGTGACATAATGGCGACGCTTACCGGCGATGAAAGACATTCAGGTGAAAATCATTCAGATTCTTTGCTGTCCCTTGCCAAGTCAGCAATTGCGCATGTGAAAGCGTTCTATTACGTGTTGTCGGGTACGGTTGTTTATTTGGTGTGTTCTTACAAGGCCACAACATATCAGCTGATTACAGTGGACCAAAAGCAAACATTGAAACGTATTGGAAACATCGTAACAATATTTTCTTCTGCTACAAAAAGTTATAGTCACGTGTTGAATTTTCTATTTTAAAATATCCAATAGAGACTAATGTTTATGTGACTTCACATTCATGGGATTCATGGGTTAGTATTCGGTGGAAGATAGTAGAAGGTTTGGACCACTAAACCATTAACTGTTGAGCACCATCGCCTGTACATACATCAATAGTTCTATTCTTTCTGGTGCACTAAATTTTATTACTATTCTCAATTGAACTAAAAATGTCCTAAAAAGATTTTACCTGCAGAGTTGTCAAATATAGTATGATGTAAAAAAATATTTTTGTATTTCTCTCAAACAATTTTGGTAGGTGTCTTGTCTTGAAAGTGTATACGAGAATTATACGAGTATATACGAGAATAACACATTAGATTCAAACATAATAGTTTCTGCATGGAGAAGGTTTCATCGTATATCTATGTATATCAGATTTTTTTTCAATCGGTTTGGCCTACCTAATCGACGTCAATAGTTCTGTTACGCAGGAGAGCTGTAAAGAATTTTGTCCATGTCATCAGCAACAGATATCAAGATCAGGAATGACTTATAGAAAATACAGTCCGATGAAAAAGAATAGAGAGACCAACTCTATGGCTGCAATAAGAGGTATTAACTTATGGTAGGAAAGGATTTTAAGAGATTTCTATCCTTCTGTTTTACCTGAATCCATCTCTGATCTCAATTCTAGCGCACTTACTTTATTGAGTAGAATAGTTTCGTCCAGAGCTCCATACCTTACAAACTTAATAGATTGTTTCACAAACATTTTCAACATACAAATATTAGAAGTAAAAAGAAAATTAAAACACATTTTTTTCTTACAGTATTTTTTATTTTCTTATCAACAACTTAATAATATCTTATACAAAACGCCCTAACAATACTCGGTTTATGATTTGTACACTTGTCGCATGGTCGGTATTTTCGCGAGACGTTCCGCAATGTCCGGCGGCAGCTTGAAGCATCCTCTCACATACAGATACTAAAAAAAAAACAAATGAAAGAACGAGAAACAAGATGTTACTTTCACTATCCAACCTCCACTTTCTACTCCTATCGTTGCTTACCTTCAAGTTTTTACAACACGCCACCAAATAATCCAAACAATGCTCCGTCAACAGTGGACAGTTGGCTAACTTTAGCGTGCTGATACGCTTCAGCTGAATGGCGATCATCTTCACACAGTTGTCGTTGATGTTGGGACATTCGCTAAGATCCAGATATTCCAGCGCAGGACACGACGATACCAATCGTTCAATGCCAGCCTCAGAAATCTAAAAAAAATTGGACAAACCAAACGTGTTAGATCGCACAGCAACAGCTTGAACAGCTCACTCAAACCTACCTGGTGACATCGCGACAAGCTTAGCTCCTTCAGCTCGGTAAACCGGAATCCATAACGTAGCGCAAAACCCGTCATGCGATAGCAACCGGAAACCTTCAGCACGCGCAGCTTCTTCAAACGATCGATTGCGAACGTTTCCTCCACGTCCCAGATTGAGAACGTTTTCTCTGGCAGATCGATCCCGGTGAACCCAGCATCAGTAAGCTGTGAGAAGGAGAAGAACGCAACGCAGGCAGGGTTAACAAAAAAAAAAAAATAGACACGTTTAGAAACGTCACGTTTCGTTCCGAAAAAAAAGCCTTCGCTTCCATGCCCCGCACAGGTGTTACCGTTTGAGGTGTTAATTACATGAGCAACACGTTAGTAAGTTAGTCGGTGCCGGTACCTTCGTGCTGCGCTCAATGTTTAAATGCTCCAGATTAACGAGATTGCAGAAGATGTACTGTGCTGACCAATCGGTCATGCAGCTCGACGAGCCACCGATGTTCAGCACGGTAAGGTTGGGAAAGTTTGCACCGATCTTCACCACACAC
>KZ061712.1:113993-131780 GCA_002091835.1 Anopheles maculatus | reverse complement strand
TGCATCACCAAAGGAACGGTACGAGCGTAAGCGCTTCAGCCCGAAACAACCACCCCAAACACTGGGCGGCCCGGGCAGTGTGAAACTGTTCGATGAGGAACCGTTGGGTATTTTTACTGATCTTGCCTCGCTCAAGGAAAGTCCGGACAAGCTTCAAACGTGGCAGAAGCTGAACGAACGCGAGCTTCGGCTGGCCGTAACGCATCCACCGGCAAACTACTTCCAAAAGATGGCCCTCTGGACCGAGCAGGGGAAGCTTTGGAAGTTCCCGATCAACAATGAGCAGGGTCGGGAAGAGGAGGCGCAGGTTGCATTTACCGAGCACGTCTTCCTGGAGGAACACCTGGAACCGTGGTGCCCGTCGAAGGGCCCGATCCGACACTTTATGGAGCTGGTGTGCGTGGGTTTGTCGAAAAATCATTACATTACGGCGCAGGAAAAGCGCGACCACATCTTCTGGTTCCGGGACTACTTCGAGCAGAAGAAGGAAATACTGAAGGACATTATCGTGGCGGAGAGTAGTGGTGGTGGTGGTGGTGGTAAGACGAAGGAGATTACATTACGGCGCAGGAAAAACGCGACCACAGCTTCTGGTTCCGGGACTACTTCGAGCAGAAGAAGGAAATACTGAAGGACATTATCGTGGCGGAGAGTAGTGGTGGTGGTGGTGGCGGTAAGACGAAGGAGATTGAACAATAAACCTATAAGTATGTCGTAGAGTTTCGAACCAGATACAAACGATTTGGGGTTTTTTTGTTTGCTTTTATTCCGAAAGTTGTTTCTACAACGATTGGTTGTGTTGCATATTCTTGTCGCCAGAACTCATTTACACGTAACAACGAGTACGGGTGAGCGTGTGCAACGTTAAGTAATAGAAACGTTCAACGTATAGGAAATGCGTGTATGCGTAATTCGCTAACCCATCTTACCTTGCAGATGGGTATAGGTGTCACGCACGATCGTGTCTGTCTTTTGATGTGTTTATAATATAACGAACGTAAATAGTGCGTCGAGGTACAACTAGATAGAATGTTAAATTAAAAACGATAAATGTGCAATAAAATGTACCTAATCGAAATGCAACGAGAATGCAGCCTCTGTCTCAACGCAAAAGCTTACGCATAATCGCATTGGCTCAAGCAATATCAGAGTATCGTGATTGGCAACACACCAGATTGTGCAAATGAGCTTGTTGTGTGCTAGGAAGACGTACAACGAAGATGAATATAAAATGTAAGGCGCAAAGCTTAACCTATTCAGCAGCAACAGTTCCCACGTTCGGGCAGCAATGAGTCCGTTAATTAAACGCTTTTGGAATGGAGGAATACATTCGGCACCATTTCCGGGCTTAGAATAGTAGAATACGCTTTTCAACCGTTTTCCTACAGATGGGACAGCCATCGATCTGATCACCGCACATCTGACACGTGCCATGGCCGCACAGGAAAACCATATTTTTGATGCGATCGAAGCAAACCGGGCACATAGTCTGTTGTAAGAGAAGAAAGCAAGATAACGTTACGCATTTACAATATCAGTAGGGGAAGTTCAGTACGAACACCAAAACTAACCTGTTCCTTAATATCTTGCAGCTGTTGTTGAAGCTTCTGAAAATCGTCCACCAAATTCAGATTGTTCGGAGCGACACCCGAAGCGCCCGTTGTGTTGTTGGTGGTTGTCAAGGGTGTTGTGTTGCTACTGGATGAGCTACCACCAACACCCGCCAACAGTCCATTATTCCCCAACACCCCACCACTTGCTGCTGTTCCTCCCGCCGCCATTGAGCTAGCGTTCGGTGACATTGTGTTGTTCATGGCAACGCCAAGGCCTGCCTTGTTCGTACCCTGCAACAACTGCTGCTGCTGCTGCTGCTGCTGATGCGATGCGTTGAGATTGTGCAACAGATCCTTCTTGCCATCATCCACGTGATGCTGAATGTTGATAACACTGCCCTGCCCACCACTGCACACCGATAATGGTACCATTTGCTCGAGCTGCGTACGACACTGGACGCATTTCTTCATGATCGGGGCACAGTGTTCGCACGCCACCATATGACCGCATGGTTTAAAGAACACCGATGCCTTCCGATCGGAGCATACTAAGCACTCGTCGATCTTTTCCCGCGACAGTACCGATTCGCGACATATCAAACACTTTTTGATACGTGGTCCACAATTTTCACAGCACACAACGTGTCCGCACGGTTTGAACACCGTGTCACGTTTCTGGTCGGAACAGAGCAGACACTCGTCCAGCAGGCCACTGCTTCCGGCAACGGTGGCAACACTACTGCCGCTTGCATTGTGATTGACGCTTACGTTCGTGTTCGCTTCACCGGCCGCATTCGGTTGAATCGACATTTTGCTCAGTCCCATCAGCAGGTTGGCATCGATCTGCGAATGGTTTAACCCGCCCGCACTGAGCCCACTCGTACCGGGATTGCATGAGGCAGAGGATGACGTCGAGGCTGTCGGTTCGCCGGCGTTCGTTCTGAGACCAGCTCGCATCACATTCGGTTGCAGACCGGCGCCACCAACACTAACGCCGCTTGCCGAGGTCATATCCATGTCATCCGTCTTACGCTCGTTATAGCACTTGATCAAGGTTTTGCAGAGATTTGGATCGGGGCACAGGTCTAACGGTGTTTGCAGCTTTCGGTTTTTTATCGTCAAATCGGCCCCATTTGCCGCCAGAAAACAGGCAATCGATGCTGATGCTTTTTTGTCCGTGTTCTGAAAACGTTACAAAAAGAAAATATTCAATTTCCGCACAAAGAAAGAATTCGTTCAAAGGATTGGTATAGAGATGTGTACACTGAGTAAGAGTGAGTGAGTTAGTTAAAAACCGCAAGTGAAAGTATGGTTTCAAATCAGCAAAAAGAGTTTATTTCACTCTGTATACTAACTCACTCTTTATACTTACTCACTCACTCTCTGTGCCGACTTCTAAGTCACTCTTTTCGGTTTATACTCACTCACTCACTCTTTTCGGTTTTAACTCACTCTTTTCATATTATAATTACTCTTTTCTAATACGAAAAGAGTGAGTTAAAACCGAAAAGAGTAATTATAGTATGAAAAGAGTGAGTTAAAACCGAAAAGAGTAATTACAGTATGAAAAGAGTGAGTTAAAACCGAAAAGAGTAATTATAGTATGAAAAGAGTGAGTTAAAACCAAAAAGAGTAATTATAAAGCCGGGGGTACACCAAGCGTAACCTTTAACGTAAATCCAAATTTTGACAGAAAAATCTGTCAAAAAGTTTACGCTTCGTTTACCGGGGGTGTGTAAATCGAAAATATCAAAATCAAACAAATTAATTATTATAGACATCCATTTTAAAATTGATGCTTTAAATTAGGGAACAAGCATAGCACCGGCTCCTATGTTGATATTAATACCGATTTCGTCTTTTTTTCTGAAAATTTGATCCGTCAAAAGTTTACGCTTCGAGTTTGTAGCTCTCGAAGCTACAAACTTTTTGACGTAACTTTTGTACCTTGCCCTCCAAATCAAGCGTAAACTTTTGCAGTTTACGCTTGGTGCACCCCCGGCTTGATATGAAAAGAGTGAGTGAGTGAGTATAAACCGAAAAGAGTGAGTTAGAAGTCGGAACAGAGAGTGAGTGAGTGAGTATAAACCGAAAAGAGTGAGTTAGAAGTCGGCACAGAGAGTGATTATAAACAGGATATTAAATTTTGTTTAGAAAATTATTTTTTAATGAATCTTTAAAGAGTGAGTTAAGGATTTAAATCGTTATAGTTACTCTTTTACTCTAATTTAAATCACTGAAAAGAGGGAGTTTTCTCATCCTTAGATTGGTACGATCTGTCAATTTCAAAAAGGTTTTTTTTTAATTATTTTGGTCCAAAATTATCGATCGACAAGTGAAGTAGTCGGAGTCTGGTTTCAAAGCCTCAAACACAATAATCTTGAAACAATGTTTTCAAAAACAATGGCCATCATAACGCAAAACGATGCAACACGATAAGATAGTTTGGATATCGAGTTTTTTGCAAGGTTTTATGAGCATTTTTGCGTCAGAAAAGCGGTTTTTCCTTTTCGAAACATTGTCATTCCCAAATTGTTGTATAAAACAACAACATTCTTCACATGATGCCAACAAATTTAGCAGAGATCATGGAGAAAAGGACAGTTTTATTATAGATCTAACGATGCGGTCTGCAGAAATGGTTTGCTTTACGAAGAGCAACGACCAGTTTGCATCCGAAAGATTTGGCCAATGTAGACCAAACATTCGAACCGTTCCTCTGTCTATGACTGACTATTAACAACAATATGTGGTAACAATATGACAAGAAAATTATATTACCGGAATAGCCTAGGAGGTCGTTAATCCAAGAAGAAAGAAGAAGGTCAAACGAGAAACAAATATATATGCTAATTGTGCCATACGTTTATCCTTTTTGCTAGAACGCCAGTGCGCCTTACCCTGATACTTACATTTCTCAAGCCCATCAAAATCTTTCCAAATCCTTCCACATCTTGCAACTGGCGCAGCTGCGATAGGGTATGATGACGCAGCGCCTCATGCAGCGGTGTGTCACCATCCTTGTCCGGAATGTTAAGATTAGCACCTTCGCGCACCAGCAGCTTCACGATCTGCACGTGCTGCCGCTCGACCGCAAGGTGCAGGGCCGTCTGTAGATTCACGTTCTGGCAGTCCATGTTTGCTTTGCCCATGCGTACCAGCAGTTCCGCGATCTCCACATGATTGTTTAACGCAGCCAGGTGCAGTGCCGTGTAGCCGTCATCCTTTCGCTCCTCAACGATCCACAGACGGTTCGTTTTCGTGAGCAAAACCTTCATCGCACTTGGGTTTCCCTTGAGTGCGGCGTGGTGCAGCGCATTGAACCCATTGTTGTTCGTCAACGTAATGTCCGCCCCATTATCAAGCAACAGTGCCAGCATGTTGTCATGCTCCTTCGAGATTGCGTCATGCAGCGGTGTGTCGCCTTCCGAATCCTGCAGACTCGGATGGCAGTTCAGCTCCAGCAGCGTTTTTACCACATTAAAGTGGCCCTTGTTGACGGCAATGTGCAGCGCCGTTTGACGGCGTTTGTTGCGTGCATTCAGATCAGCACCGGCCTTTGCCAGCATTCCCATCACGCCCGGTTCATCGCCAAATGCTGCGTGATGGACGGCTCTATCGCCGTCCTTGTCCTCGATCTCCACATCGGCACTGTATCGCAGCAGTACCTCGATCACCTCGAGGTGCCCATTCTGGCTAGCTGCTTGTAGTGCGGTGTGTCCCGCAAACACACCGTTCACATCGACCTTCACGACCGGTTGCGCTTCGTCCATGCTGGACGACGATGGGGTGACATTTTGTCCCGTTGTGCCGGCAAGGAAATTTTCCACCATCGTTTTGTCTCCGTTGGCGGCGGCTTTGACCAACTCTTCCGTGGTATCGCCGGACGTGTGTGGTTCGAAGAGCTTCTTCAGTATCGCCGATAAACGTTCACCGTTCGTTGTTACTGCGGTGGCACCATCGGAGGAGGAAGCCTAACAAACGAAGGAATGAATCGATGAAACATGATCAGTTTGGATTTGGATACGACATTTGTAAAGTGGACGTTGAAGACTTACAACTTTCGTCACGGCAAGGGGATTATAGGTCCAGGATGTGTTGCAAACTTCTACCTTTAGATCATTGTCGTGATACACCTGTTGTACACGGCCCACTTTGCCCAGTGTCTGCAATAGGAGTGAAACATTTAGTTTTTAAACCTTACATTTAATTCTACACTGCGTCTGGTTTCGATAGATCCTAAATCGTAGGATATACTTTTTTCTGGGCTTTCGTGTCTAGACTATGGGATCGTTCATCAACTCTTGTTTCTTATTTGGCTCTAGAACATCGAACATAACATTACTGGCTACTTTGAGTTGGTTACACCCGTAGCTGGAGCGGGATTCGATACCTGACTGCTAGAATATCATTTCATCACAGTTTATCGGATCAAACATTATCTACGGGAGGATCCTTCCCAACAAGTGCCGGAAAGTTGAGGTCCAATTAAAGCGAATCATTTATGCGCAGAAACATAATCAAACTTACACGCAATTTCTAGAGATGTTAGCTTATTCCGGAACGTTTAAAAGTACTAAGAGTGATTCAAGATTCAACGCGACTGCTTTCTTTGATAAAGTATAACTAAATTGTAATCCTGATCTCCGGCGAAAAACTGTTCAGTATCGATGGTATCTCCAAAAGTTAGCGAGATCGCGTCATTTAACAAAACAAACCACACGATTTTTAAGAGATTTTTTTTTAGTTTCATGTCTTAATGACGCAAATGTTTAAATGTACACAGAAGTATATTAGATTTATTGTAGGAATTCGTGCTCTCCTGAGTGATGACCAATTTTTCTGAGGGTCAACAAAAAGTTGTCCTAAGACGCAATATAGTGCCACTTGTTCCTATGATTTGAGTGCCTCTCATAGCAGCCCGGACCTCCAAAACATTTCACTGAGGTCTGTACATTCGTGACGAATATTAAAATGTACAGTCTATTCCCGAGATACGCGGATAATGGGGACCAGAGAAATCCGCGTATCTCGAATATTGCATGACACATAGTTTATAGTTCCTGTTACAATCCAAGCGTAAGACAGCGAAACTTACCGGCACCATCGCCTCCGCCCATTCACCATGCCCGCGCTGCAGTATCTTGATGCGTTCCAAATCGCTACAAATCTTTACGAAATCACCCACCGCAAACAGTTGCGGCTGATTATCGGTTAGCATCATCATCGGCGACGAAACGATCGTTAGCACGGTCGGATTGAATGTCCAACGGTGGGAGCTAGGATAGGCGACCACAATATCATGATCCTCGTCAATGCCCACCACCGTACCGGTGGTGCTGAGACATTCGAACATCCCGTCGGTCCAGCCGCCGTGTCCGTGCTGTAGCGATTGCACGATCTCAATGTCGAGATCCACCGTCACCTGATCCCCGATCTGGAAGTTGTTCGGCGCCCGGCCCGGTCCGTACTCGCCCAACAGTGGCAGATGATCGCGGTACACGGTCATTCCTTTCGCATCGTTCATCACCTTTAGATCGGCCATACCCTCGAACCCGACACGGTACAGATTTTTCGCACCATTGTCCCACACAACGTACGCTGCCGATCGGGGCGATGCAGACGACCAGTCCTGGATTTCGTTCACCTTCCCGCGCCGTCCATTGCCTCCATCCTGATCCTCCCACTGCCAGTCTACACCGCGCACAACACGCGAACCCGGATATATGCCACGGACGGCAATCTTTTTCGACTTACGACGCGGTTCCATCAGCGTTTTCTCACCGCCCGGTGTGGTGATGCGGTGGAACCTGTGACGCAGATGATGCTTGTCGCTGTGATAACAGATCGAGCACAGGTCGTAATTGTTACACTCGGCGCACTTCCAACGAATACCGAAAATGGGTTGTTGCCGGCACGTGTCACACATCGTGCCTTCGTGCTTAATGCCCGTCGGGGCACTGTCTAGGATGCGCAAATCGTACGCACCGGCACACCGATAGTTGGCCGCCGTACCATTGTCCCAAACGACGACTACCTCCTCCTGTGACTCGAAGTTGCGCACCGTACCGACGTGTCCTTCGCCGCCGTCCTGCAAATGGGTGGGAAAGGAAAGCAGTGAAAGACACCCATTAGAATCAAAACTTTGCTTAATTCACCCGGGCGCCCAATAATCTGATGCCGGAAGAGAATCCCGTGAACGTGGGGGGTACGTGAACCTGCACACTACTGCAAAATGCAATCAAACGCCAAGGCGGAAATCTTCACTGCGGTAGGCGTTATCACCGGTCAAAGCGTGATCTTGTTCGAAATCTAAACAAAACCACGCGGCCGCAGGGCTGGATGGCGCGATCGGCCTTTCGTATTACTATTATTATTCTCGTCAGCAAATAATGTACTATTTATGCCGGCATCGATCAGACGTCTACAGTAGATGGATGTTTTCATTTCCGAAACGATCGATTAGACATGACACGGTGAATGGCGGCCTTTTACGCAAGCAGAAATCTTTTTTAGTTTCTGGAAGCCACATTGTGAAAGGTCGGGGGCACCTTTAGAATAATAAAAAAAAATGTTGTGCGTCTTTTGATAATCTCTCGCCCAAATAGCATCATTTTGTCATAATGAAACCCCAATCATTAAGCAGTTTGGTGCGGAGTAGGCTGAGAAAATTGTCCTCACGTGCAAAGGCAGACCTCTTCCATTTCCCACTCCTAATTAACTCCCGTTTAGTGGACGAGTCATCATCACGTCAGGTCTGCCACCAGTGCTCAATGTCGCAAAGGTTTTGCCGACGAACCGTGGCAATTGTTTTCCGTGCAATGGTTGTTGCTTGATTGATGAAATAATAAATTTTAAATTAACACACTCTCTTCACTTTACCAACACACCACGCGGCGCACACACACCACCTTGGGCGAAGTTTTCTCATGGCCTTCTTTGCTACTTCATTCTTGTAAGCGATGCTGTTGCTCTGCGCTTTTGTTGCTGCCTGCGTTTATCTCGTTGTTCGTAATGCTTTTCTTCCCTTTTGTTTTTGCGGCCTTCTTCATAAATAATCCCAAACCGACCAACAAGTGCCGGAAAGTTGAGGTCCAATTAAAGCGAATCATTTATGCGCAGAAACATAATCAAACTTACACGCAATTTCTAGAGATGTTAGCTTATTCCGGAACGTTTAAAAGTACTAAGAGTGATTCAAGATTCAACGCGACTGCTTTCTTTGGTAAAGTATAAATAAATTGTAATCCTGATCTCCGGCGAAAAACTGTTCAGTATCGATGGTATCTCCAATAGTTAGAGAGATCGCGTCATTTAATAAAACAAACCAGACGATTTTTTGGAGAAAATTTTTTAGTTTCATGTCTTAATGACGCAAATGTTTAAATGTACACAGAAGTATATTAGATTTATTGTAGGAATTCGTGCTCTCCTGAGTGATGACCAATTTTTCTGAGGGTCAACAAAAAGTTGTCCTAAGACGCAATATAGTGCCACTTGTTCCTATGATTTGAGTGCCTCTCATAGCAGCCCGGACCTCCAAAACATTTCACTGAGGTCTGTACATTCGTGACGAATATTAAAATGTACAGTCTATTCCCGAGATACGCGGATAATGGGGACCAGAGAAATCCGCGTATCTCGAATATTGCATGACACATAGTTTATAGTTCCTGTTACAATCCAAGCGTAAGACAGCGAAACTTACCGGCACCATCGCCTCCGCCCATTCACCATGCCCGCGCTGCAGTATCTTGATGCGTTCCAAATCGCTACAAATCTTTACGAAATCACCCACCGCAAACAGTTGCGGCTGATTATCGGTTAGCATCATCATCGGCGACGAAACGATCGTTAGCACGGTCGGATTGAATGTCCAACGGTGGGAGCTAGGATAGGCGACCACAATATCATGATCCTCGTCAATGCCCACCACCGTACCGGTGGTGCTGAGACATTCGAACATCCCGTCGGTCCAGCCGCCGTGTCCGTGCTGTAGCGATTGCACGATCTCAATGTCGAGATCCACCGTCACCTGATCCCCGATCTGGAAGTTGTTCGGCGCCCGGCCCGGTCCGTACTCGCCCAACAGTGGCAGATGATCGCGGTACACGGTCATTCCTTTCGCATCGTTCATCACCTTTAGATCGGCCATACCCTCGAACCCGACACGGTACAGATTTTTCGCACCATTGTCCCACACAACGTACGCTGCCGATCGGGGCGATGCAGACGACCAGTCCTGGATTTCGTTCACCTTCCCGCGCCGTCCATTGCCACCATCCTGATCCTCCCACTGCCAGTCTACACCGCGCACAACACGCGAACCCGGATATATGCCACGGACGGCAATCTTTTTCGACTTACGACGCGGTTCCATCAGCGTTTTCTCACCGCCCGGTGTGGTGATGCGGTGGAACCTGTGACGCAGATGATGCTTGTCGCTGTGATAACAGATCGAGCACAGGTCGTAATTGTTACACTCGGCGCACTTCCAACGAATACCGAAAATGGGTTGTTGCCGGCACGTGTCACACATCGTGCCTTCGTGCTTAATGCCCGTCGGGGCACTGTCTAGGATGCGCAAATCGTACGCACCGGCACACCGATAGTTGGCCGCCGTACCATTGTCCCAAACGACGACTACCTCCTCCTGTGACTCGAAGTTGCGCACCGTACCGACGTGTCCTTCGCCGCCGTCCTGCAAATGGGTGGGAAAGGAAAGCAGTGAAAGACACCCATTAGAATCGAAACTTTGCTTAATTCACCCGGGCGCCCAATAATCTGATGCCGGAAGAGAATCCCGTGAACGTGGGGGGTACGTGAACCTGCACACTACTGCAAAATGCAATCAAACGCCAAGGCGGAAATCTTCACTGCGGTAGGCGTTATCACCGGTCAAAGCGTGATCTTGTTCGAAATCTAAACAAAACCACGCGGCCGCAGGGCTGGATGGCGCGATCGGCCTTTCGTATTACTATTATTATTCTCGTCAGCAAATAATGTACTATTTATGCCGGCATCGATCAGACGTCTACAGTAGATGGATGTTTTCATTTCCGAAACGATCGATTAGACATGACACGGTGAATGGCGGCCTTTTGCGCAAGCAGAAATCTTTTTTAGTTTCTGGAAGCCACATTGTGAAAGGTCGGGGGCACCTTTAGAATAATAAAAAAAAATGTTGTGCGTCTTTTGATAATCTCTCGCCCAAATAGCATCATTTTGTCATAATGAAACCCCAATCATTAAGCAGTTTGGTGCGGAGTAGGCTGAGAAAATTGTCCTCACGTGCAAAGGCAGACCTCTTCCATTTCCCACTCCTAATTAACTCCCGTTTAGTAGACGAGTCATCATCACGTCAGGTCTGCCACCAGTGCTCAATGTCGCAAAGGTTTTGCCGACGAACCGTGGCAATTGTTTTCCGTGCAATGGTTGTTGCTTGATTGATGAAATAATAAATTTTAAATTAACACACTCTCTTCACTTTACCAACACACCACGCGGCGCACACACACCACCTTGGGCGAAGTTTTCTCATGGCCTTCTTTGCTACTTCATTCTTGTAAGCGATGCTGTTGCTCTGCGCTTTTGTTGCTGCCTGCGTTTATCTCGTTGTTCGTAATGCTTTTCTTCCCTTTTGTTTTTGCGGCCTTCTTCATAAATAATCCCAAACCGATTTAGCTTCCAGGATGTGGAAAGATGATTCGTTGGGACTCTAGCACTACACAGCACTTTTGCTCACGGCTAAAACGCATAAAATCCGATTTACTGTCACTACCTGCTGTACTCTGGTGTGGCATTGCCATCGGTAAAAGAGATTTCCCTTTTCCAAACACACACACACACGCACGCACGCACACACACACTCATGTGGGTTTCGCATCTTTGGCTCTTCCTATGCGCACGGTATTTATGACCCAAATCCTATGTACGTTTCGGACCTAAACCGAATAATCCAAGCAAGATGACCGATCGCGAAATGAAACTCCATCTATCCGCCTTGCTGAAGATGCACCCCGGGACTGTCGGAATGTTCTCGTCGCAAGATGTGTCACCACTCCTGCGTACTCACCTGCTTGCCCCATTTCCAGTCCACACCGCGGATGACCCGTGATCCAACGCCTTCCATCGTAAACCGTGAAGGTCGGGCTGCGGCTGCGACATTTGTTGGACCGGACGGAACCAATTCCATGCTGGTTGTTGATGAAGCACTAGCACAGGCCATTGAATCCCGTGTGCATCGGAATTTGTGGACGCAATCCGGATTCTGCACCAGCCTTCTTTCTTGCCACCGTTTTCGAGTCACCCAATGACGTTCGCGAGAAGGGCACCAGGCAAACAAGTGAAGAAGGTTGTTGTACGTAATTTCAATTGCACGGTGTTGCACGTTCACTACCACCCTTCCTTCGGGGTAGTGTTTGGGGAAATGTTTATACTTTTTACACAATTTGTCCGCTATTTCTAATTCAGTCCACTTTTCCCTACCTTTGCCAGTGGTGTTTGCTTGTGTGTTGGGAAAAACAGTGTCAAAGCAACCGATGGAACCTGAATCGTGCGAAGGGTGCTCTGACGTAGAAAGGAGCAAACACACACAGCTTTCGTTCAACCCCTAATATTACTACTGCACGGCAGCGAAACTTCTACCCTTTCTTTAACTTTATTGCACCAGTTTTACAATGACACAATGCACTTTTTACGCCATTTCCGCATGATTTAGATGTTATTTCATTAAATTTGTCACAGAAATGAGCTGCACTTGGTAAAGCATATTCCAAACTCGAATGAAGTGTGTGTGCGTGTGTGAGAGCGAGAAAGATTTGAGTAAAAAAAAAACAGTCCGAACCACACCACACGATGAAGCACGCCCTCTTGGCGGAGCCACTCATTCTCTCCGATTTCAGTCGTGCTATCCTTCGCTTACACATGCAAAAATTAGCGCGATCTCCCTCTTCTGGGACTTTGAATTTATCCCGATTTGGTTGTTTGTTAATGCAAAGCTTTTTCCTCAAATGATATCAGCAAGTAAAACTGTTGAGTAGAGTGTACAATTCACTTTTGAAATCATTTGTCTTGCGGATCACTTGATTTTAGGGGGAAGGTTAAAATACGGTTGTTCAGAACAGATATGCAAGCATTCTACAGGAACTAAATTGAATTATGCTAGAAAATCATTCTTTATTATTGATATCCTGGCACGATCGTAACTTCGGATAGCAACGTAAGCAGCGAAATCCGAAGGCGCATTGTTCAGGGGAATCGTGTCTACTACGGACTCCACAAACTCCTGAAATCCAGAAGACTCCAACAACGCACGAAATGCGCCATATATCGCACACTGATACGGCCGGTAGTCCTCTACGGGCACGAGTCCTGGACTATGCTGGCGGAGGACGCCAATGCACTCGCCATTTTCGAACGGCGGGATATCGGATGCAGCCTGGGATGGAGGAGTGCAGCCATGGACCGAGTTTCCTGGAAACGGATTGGACACCAGGCCATGTCTATTAGACGTGCTCCCTAGGAGCAGGCCACGAAAGAAGAAGTATTGATATCCTGGCTTGGGGCATAAATAATTTATCGAAATAGCAACACCCATTATCAAACCAATAAAATATGCTGAAAATCCGTCAACTTTCTGATAGATTTAACGATCGGCACTTGAGAAGTTAATTTCCAACATGATCCAATAGAAAATAAAATAGAACAGACTTTAATCTGATAAAAATACAATTAGCGTAGAAAAGAGTTTCCCTTTTTAACCTGTTAGGGTAAATCGAAATGAAAATGGATGCAAATACAGAAGAAAAACCAACCAAATACAATTTCTTTTCCAGACGACACACGACCATACGAGAAATAGTTCAAATAGTTTTGTTTCGTTTATTGGTTCAATCCTGTAACATTGTGACCCGATCTAAAAACTGGTTGTATTTATAGTAATATGCTTATTGCGCCATGTTGTGACCTTTCTTCCTGTCCCCTTAAGATGGGTAACACTTTTGTGGGGCGGGGGGTATGGGGTTTCTGTTTTAATAAGAGAAGTTGGGTGCAATTTTCATTTGTACATTGTTTCATTGAACTGATGGACGGGCGCAATAAAAACGCCCTTTGGTCGACGTTCGAACATCCCGTTTTTGTTTTCATATGCGTTACATATGCTTGCAGAAAGTGTGTTGTGTTGTACGTACCAGCATGATTGAAATTAGATCAATGTGCTTCTTTTTCTGATATCGATAAACGCTGTGCAGGAGAGATCCAGTTTTCCGATGCTTCTCTGAACTCTGATGCTTACTCGAATAAACGACGCACTATTTAAATGTTTAAACTATTTCACAATAACAAAATTTACCCTTCTTTGTTCACTGTTACGAGAGACAACATAGATTTTACAGTAAAACTGATCGTCAGAGTAATTCGATCTGTTCGCTTAAAAACCCCACTTGCTTAGGCATGCCTACACGATCCTCTACCACAGCGCTGCCTGTTTGTTTACAGATAAAAACAACACACAATGGTTGGAAGTAAATTCTCTACGCACTAAAAACGCAGCGCGAGGGAAAGGGTTTTTGCTAAGACCTAGGGCGTAATCTCACATGCTTTAAATCTTATGCATTATATTAAAAAATAAAATTGCCACCGTTACACAGCTTAGCACAACACTGCCTGCTTGCTTGTCTGATTATTCCTTCTGTCCCGTATCCGAAACACTAAGATATAGACCCAGTTATTACGTACACTTTACACGCAACACGTGTGTTTCGCATTTCGCATGTCTTATACTTATAAGAAACAACTAAGCATTAATCGAACGAACAAACTGTACTGTAATAAATATATATGCCTGTAACTGTTTCTATCGGCTGCGCTACATTTTCCTATCCCTTAACTGCCCCCCCAGTAGTTTACAAACGGGTGTCCACAATATAGTTCACCCTTCTTTACCACCACGAGACCTCTGGTTAACGAAATGGGATCGAACAGTTTGGCGAACAGGGGCTTTACGCTTCTCGTGTAGTAAATAAGATTAATTTTCTTAAACAACATCATTTACACTGACTGTTTTGTTTTCACCTTTTCTCTGTGTGTGTGTGTGTTGTTGGTTCTCGACGATGTCCCTGTGCACTCAGGTATTATTGTTATTATGTACTAACCATATTGCGTTATGCAATTTACCAATGAATCGTACGCACGGACAATTAATTTAAGATAATATACTTTCCACTGTACACTTACACAGCTATACCTTCGCTTGCATATTATGGCCCGATTTGGAGCTT
This sequence comes from Anopheles maculatus, assembly GCA_002091835.1. NCBI lineage: Eukaryota > Metazoa > Arthropoda > Insecta > Diptera > Culicidae > Anopheles > Anopheles maculatus. The sequence goes on along the minus strand of KZ061712.1, from coordinate 116,947 downwards.
TGCCCCAAAGCGTGACACTGTCCACCTGTCCGGAGCGTAGAGGCAACATAGAGATCGGGGTTATAATTCTGCCAGAGCCTAGAAGAGTACGGACAACAAATCCTATCCATTTTCTTATCGCAAATGTTGCTCTACTTGTTCTAGAAAAAAGGTTGTTTTTCATACGTACGTTTTGTGATTGGTTTACTTAGCGATTATATTATCCTCGCCCGATTCCTGCTCGATCGAGGAGGCCTCTAAGAAAAGCAATGATAAGAATAAAGATAATAAACAGGACACATCAAACTCTGCTCTCTTACTATCTCCCTCTCTCTCTCTCTCTCTCTCTCTATAGGCATCCTGTGAAAGGTCCATAGTTTAAACGTGCATTTGCTTATGTTCTGATTGCTGTGAAGTTGAAATATTGGTCTGTCTTTGCATTTACAAGCTAAAACGGAAGCATTTGTGAGTGCGGCTGCCGTAGCTACCGGTGTACCGCGCGCGACTAATGTCTCTCTAGGCTATGTGGATTTTCTTGAAAAGAAACTTTCTTTACTAGTTCTGTATGTACGTGGAATCCAACGTTTGTTCTCTATTGGTGCAAAACAAAAAAAAAGCTGATGCGTCCTGTTTACCCTACCACAGAAGATGTTCTTTTAGCACCTTTATTTTTAAACAGTGGCTGGCGTCGAAGGTTTCCCCGGACCGGTTGCTGGGATTTCGCCCGGCGCACTATTGTTACCGGCCGTTACTACGTCGGGCGAAGTCGCGCTGGCGGAACAGCTCGGCTGTACAGGTACGGTGGTAGCGGTTGCCTTGTCCCGATCGCGCTCCCGACCAGGACGGAATGCTTCCAGCAGTGCGTCAACACGCGTCTCGGTCGGGGCCCATCGTGCGTACCCGGCTGCATTTTGTAACCACACCACCATCGTACCGACGATGCTTTTAAAGTTCACCTCCGATCTGAGAAATAAATGGATATGTTAAGCGATGGAGTTTAACACCGATGCAGAGCGTGTCAATGTGGATTAAAAAAATAACTTAAAAGGTGATAAAAAAAGCGTTTTAATTGAACATCTTTGGTTATAAATTGTATACGGTAGTGGTGGCTGTGTGTTTGTATCACGGGTACATGCTGGCTTACTTTGGTATGCAATGCTGCAGCCCATGGCGGTACTCATGCTCCATACCCATCACGACCACCTGTTTGCGCTTGTACGGACTATCTTCGATCTTCGACAGGCATTTCAATGGCGGATCCTTCCATTCCTGTAGAAACACGATGAAACTGGAAGTATGCAAGCGTACACAATCAATATTGAGCAGATCTAGTCATCCTCGACGGGTTTGTTTTGCTCTCGCTCTCTCTCTCTTACCTTAACGCATCGGCAGAATCAGTTAGCAAGCGATCAATGTGCTGCAAACTGGCGTCGATCAGCTCCTCACAGTAAGGAGGATTTACCTGGAACGATCCGGACACCGGCTTAAAGTCCAGAAACGAACCTCTCGACCCGAAAAACGAATCCGTATCGCCGAACGCGGAACAATACTGACGGAAGTAGCAGTTCAGCGGGCTGGCAAAACATTCAAAAGTCACATTGAAATGATGGTGCAAACATTCAAACACAACCGCCGGTAGTGCCGCCTGCGTTAGCTCCGGTTCCTGCTGGTTTGGGTTCGCATTGTTCCCGAGAAAGGTGGCGTACCGCTTCAACATACAATACGCACGGCCGATGAAGAAATCGAACTTTTTATCATCAAAACAGTTGTACCGGTACAGCTGTTCCAGCTTCTGCAGGTGCGATATGTTCACCACGTGCGTATCCGGCGCTGCCATTACGGCCGAGTTCGTGTACTTGATGACCATGTGGTCACGGTCGTTAATGTAATCTATCTGTGGCATACGCGGTGATGGTAGCGCGAACTGCACCGGGTAACACCACACCTTACGGGTAGCGGGCGGTTGTAGCGGTGCCGTCAGCTCCGGGATGCCATGCTCCTTCAGGATCTGGGCGTGCCGTTCGCGAATGTTACGCGAGTGCTGTACGGACAGATGGAACAGCTTCGTGCACAGCTGCTCCACACTAACGCGCACCGTTGCGATGATGTGCGGTTCACACTGGCGCTGCAGATGTGCAAGCCGGTCCTGGAAGTCCTCATAGCTAGCGCCCACCGTTCGCCGCAACCACTCGTACGCTTCGTCCGCATTCCACTTGACGATCTTTTTACTTTCCTCACTCGCGCCCCGCCGTTCGACGATCTTTTTCGCTGCGTCACAGTACCGCGATAGCTGCTTCCGTGCGTCACCGGTAAACTTTGGCTTCACAATCTTGATCGGTATATCGCGCAAAATTTCGCGGTACATCTGGGGTGAGATTTCGGGTGTGCACTGGCTCGGCAACAACGGATCGACACCCTGATCGATGATCCTTCGCTCCATGAGCCACCGCTGGAAGGAATCTTTCGGCGGAGCGATCGATTCCCGCTTATTGCACAGATCCTCGTACGTTTTGGCCAGCCGCATCGTGAGCGAACCGCGGAGCGCTTCCACCTCGGGGTACGGTTGCGGGAAGGTTGTCGGCAAACGTTCGTAGATGAGCACGTTCGTCGCTACCTCCAGATCCCAGGGTCCCGGCAGAACGTACTTTTTTAGCGGCGGAGGCCCCCCACCAGTGCCTACGCCACTTCCCGGCGGCATATGGCCAGAATGCTGCGCATCTTCCGAGGCACGTCGTTTCAGCGTATGGTTGTGAGGCGATGCGTGAGAGTTGTTGTAGCTGTTGTGCGGATGGGGCAGCGGTCCGTTGCTACAGATGCCAAGCGGATCCGTTAGCGGATCAAACTGTTGTGGCCCACGGTTCAGTACCGGCGGTTCCCACAGTGATTCGCCGGTTAGTTTGTTCCAGAAGTAGGGTCGCCCCTCCCGTTTGGACCAAAACTTGCGCCAGCCTTGCTGAGTAAGCTCGGGGGATAGA
>KZ061712.1:86477-111816 GCA_002091835.1 Anopheles maculatus | reverse complement strand
TGTAGCCCTGAACCTTACTGTGTGCAGTTAATTTTGAGTACTAAAACTGCTAGAAATGTCCTCTACAATCGAACTAACGTCAGAATCCGCAAAAGTAAAGCTAAATGTTGTTTTTGGTGGCAATTCTTGTAATCCTGATGCGAGTTAGTCGATGTTGGAGGTGTTGATAGCAGCATAATAAGCCCATTATCAATTAAAGAGACAAAGAACAAGTATATAAACTAAAGGGGAAACATGTAAAAAACACATTAGTTGTTTCCGCCCGGGATCGAACCGGGGGCCTTCCGCGTGTTAGGCGGATGTGATAACCACTACACCACGGAAACTGGTGAAGGACAGACCGGCTGTTTCCATTGCAGCCATTGTAGCTTTATCCCTTCACAGCATCACGACAAACACATGCGCAAAGAGAGAGAGAGAGAGAGCGAGCGCAAGCTGTTCGAAAATGGCAACCGTTAAAAATATAAATCACCACCAAGCTAAGGTAACCGAGGGGCGGCGGGAAGGGTACCGGGGGAGGGGAGGAAGGGGTTGTGCATTTCGTGAAAGTATTTTTAGTGCAGCACAGGGAAGGGACGGCTGGCCAACAGCATGTGATGTGAATTTGTCGCAACGCAGCACGATTGTACACGATGGCACAAGAGAGGAGAGAAAACTGGAGTGGAGGGAGAGGCTGAGGGCAGGTCCAAAACAAATCCCCACCAATATTTGGAACATAACCGGTGTAGCCGGAATGTATCCGAAAGGAGGGGCTGCTGTGTTGTCTTGGCGGTGGTGTGATGAAAAGCGATAAATTTAAAGCCCACTGCAGCAAAAACACGAATGCGCCGGTTGAAATAACCAAAAAACCCCCAACGAATCGCTGTTGTTTACGCGGTTTGGTGATTTTTCCTGCATTTGGCAAAGCAGGCGGTGTGTTTTGTTGGGGTAGATCATGCACAAAAGATTTAATGGCCGAGCAGCAGAAAGAAACGGTACGAAAAGTCGTTAAAGTATGTTAAAAGTCGCCGGAAAGTATGCAACACGGAAACGCCTAACATGATGCAATCCGCAGCGCACGGTAATTAGTAGGCTTCGCAATTTAAAGTTTTTTAACAAGCAGCTACGTGCAAAGTTTCGTTTCCTTTCTTCCTTTACACTAATTTCTAGGAAAATTAATGAAATTATTTACGACTTATACTTTTCTTCTCATTTTCTTATCTCCCATTTCGCAGGTTCACAAGACAAGCGGCGTTTGGAAATAATCGTCACTTCAAAGGGCGCGCACAAAGTTTGGAAGAAAAAACGAGGAAAAATCGAGATGACGGACACCGCCCATCATCATCAGCAATGAACATCGTCAGCTGGTGCCTGGTGGTCGGTGAAGTTCCCGGAATTTGTCAGCTGTTGTGTAGTACATCTTCTAATCGCATTTGTCGCGTGTCGCATTCATTGCTGCGCTACACTGATTTACCGATCAATAATTGTTCGCTCAAACAAATCGACAACCGATAGCCAAGCCGATAACCGAATCGAAAAGTGGCAAGAAAGAACAGATGTGTAATAGCTTCTATTAACAAAACACTTATAGGATGCAAATATGTACAACAAAACGGTAATAATCATAAGCAATAAGCAGAAAGAATGGGTATAAAGAAATAGTAATGGCAAAGTAGAAGTAATAACAATAATAGCAACAGAACGATACACTCATTCACAACCTCCATTTACAATTATATATATATATATATATATATTTATAAATTTTAACCAATAGTATGCGCGAAAATCCGCTTAAAATTGTTATAAAAATAGTCCAAAAAACAAGCAGTTTCATATCTAATCGATTGTACAATAAATACTGATTTTAAAACAATTGTACTGAAATCCGTACGAAAAAGTGCGTTTATTTGGTAAAATTTTGGTAAAAGACTCGAGAAGGCCCCCCCTAGAATTATTTGTGTGCAGCACTGTAATCTGTCAATTTTGTCGCACAGTGTTTTTTCATGCGGTCAAAATTTATTAAATAAATACAATATCTATTATTGCTTAAAATACTTTCCAGACACGGAGCGGTCGCCCCAGAACGCCCATATAAGTTACCGGGCAACATTGCCAAAGTCCAAACATGTGTCACAGCCTATCGATCGACGATGAGTAATTGCCCCAGAACGCCTATACGAGTTATAAGGGAAAGTTGTTCGACATCAAAGGGGCGGTTTATTGGCCGAATAGTTCATCCGTTGCTAAACTGAAGAGATGAGATGATCCTTCGCCATCAAAATAAGAGATTATGATGAGGGAAGAGTTATTTAAATTCCAAATTTAGCCTTTTTTTCCTTCAATTCATTCATCTTTTTTTGTCCTCTCAGAAGATCATCCGCACCCATAGTGATGTCTTTGCGACATGTGCTGCGAGTTGCATACTGTTAGGCGTTTTTCCTATAGGGACCAACCATTTTCGTCAGGGGGGGGCCTTCTCGAGTCTTTTACCTTTTTTTCCTCTCGCGTTTAGCGTGTATTGATCACAGAGTAGAGTTGCTTTCCGCGTGTAACTAGCGTTGGTTTCGCCGGAAGCGTTACCGCGCACACAGTCGCACCGCTTAGAATATCTTTTTGTTTATTTTAACCTAATTAATCTGTTTCTTTATATGATTAACTTCTAGTTAATATCTCTTAAAATACTATTTACAACGAGCGCATCACGAGCGTAGCTTCATATTCTCCTCCGTCTTAGTCATGTCTAAGGGTAATTGAGGGAATGTGGAATGTTCAAACTTTAATGGATATGACTTGAAAAGAAGGTACTAATAGCGAATGTAACAAACACTTGATTGTTATATTATTACGAAATTTGTATTAATCAATCGGATTTAATGAAAAGTTTCAACTGGTTCACGCCGGAAAAAGCAATGGTCGGTCATGATACTGAATTTTACTACATCTTGATTAACTTATTTTTTTTTATAGTTCAAAGAATATTTAATTTGACTGATAAAAATATTCATCCGAAGAATAACTGTGTGATAAAATAATTGAATAAAAATTGTGATAAAATTGAAATTTAATTATAAAACGCCCAAATGTATGCAATCTGATATACCCTACCATTTTAATTTGCATACTTTCGGGCTGTTTCAAATATTTAAAACAAGGATGCAATTTTCGATGAAAAATCTTCAACTTAACTAATCTAAGAAATTTATCTTTATTCTCTCTCTCTGTGCGTAGGTTAATTATTAATAGGATGCTTTAAAACATTACGAAACTATGAACAAAACAGTATTTCCTTAACAATGGGATATTTTAGGACGTTAGTAAATCATTCTATGCATGCGATTCGAAATAGCTAAAACCTTTTGCAAAATTCGCCAATGAATAGATTATTGTCGTCCATTGTTAATAAAACGAAGCGATTGATTAAGTTTTGAAACGTTTTTCCGATTCGTAACACTAGCTTGTCTATTCTTAAAATTGTGTCAACGGAATGCACGAATGATATGCTTTTCTAGACGATCAGTACGATCTTTTCGTGAATTGTTTTGTTGCAATCGTTCAAATCATTTACTACGGAACGAGACGCGTAAAGAGCACTGCCTTAAACTAACACGTTACACACCATTTTGCACTACAGAAACCGATTTATCATTCCTGCTCGTTACACCGGCCCTCATCACTCACACTGGGCTTACTTTAAACGTTTGATAGATTGTGTAAGATACGGTTCGAGTTTGAAGCATTTTAAATGCACTTGTTTCGATTAGCATTACGTTACCACATTAGGGAAAATGATTGGGATTCGGAGCAGATTCTTGTGTCGTGTTCCCAAATTCCGATGACATAAGAACATGGGAAAGAATCTTCCGGTGATGCACAGCACAGTTTAATACACATACACACAAACACGCGCGTGGAAACAATTTTATCGATTACCACAGGCTGGCGTTACGTTTCAATGTTGAAAAGCTTCCTGAACCCCGACACCATCGTTTTGTTCGCGACGTGCTGATGGAACGTCGTGGCGATGGTCGTGGTTGCCTGCACGGTGGCAACCTCGGTCGGGGCCAGGAGCAAACCTCACGTCCGCACGTACTTGTACACTACCAGAAACACGAGAAAGCTCACCATCACCAGCACGCACGCAACCTGAGATGATAGAGTTTTCATCGTATGGTTAAGATGATGATGATGGTCCTAGGTTAATTGGAATCGAGGCCTATGAAAGATATTATTTATTTGCAGGTGCTTAATGATATTTTGTTATTTTTTTTAATCTAGACAATTCTAAACAAAAAAAAATTTAGGAAAAAAATGATCGTTCAATTAAATTCAGTATAATTAAAATATCAACCAAAATGTTTTTCTTTTCAACACAAAAATGTTCGAAAGCACAACACAACAAACAAATTTTTGTTCAACACAAAAATGTTGTGTATTATAACACGCTCTGGGTTTCCAAAAACATTATATGCATGTTAGTGGGCTTGCTTTAAATGATAGAAAACCACTCAAACCATATTTTCCAGTGGTACGGAGCTTAAAATGCCTGGGTACTACTTCTTGGTACTTGCAATGCACCTTTACATCCACTGCAACCTTACAACGGACTCATCACAAATGGTTCCGTTGGGGTTAAACTTCAACAGCGGTCTAAAATTGGCCCCGACCGGCTGAAAGCCAAAGTAAACCGACCACGAAATTCATGGCAAACAGGACGATTTTTCACTGGAAACCCCGGCGCCAACGGTGAGATGAATGTTTACGACCGCGGAGACGAGGCTTCCCGGATTTTCATTTTCTTTCCCATGCATACCATAATCCACCATATCTTAAGGGGTTTTTTTTTCACCGTTCAACAATGTTGGGTGCCCCAACTCTGACGTCAGTGTTTAAAGCTTACACGGCGATCATCAATGTGCGAAAGGCTGATCCACGAACAACGAGTTCCGTCGCCCATTGGAGCTTTGTTGCTGGAAGGGCAAACGAGGCAAAAACGCTTACAGTTACACATTGCCAAGCTGGTTGAAGTGTTTGTGCTACATACCTGATCGTCGGCTATGATGGGAAAGACAAAACTCTGTCCGTCCGCTTCGCCTCGGGGTGAGTCCTGGCTGGGCCAAACCTGAAGCAGCGGTAGCGAACAGGTCGGATGCTTCGGCGGACTATCGCTGCTGCTGCTGGCGGTTATACCCGGCCCGGACGGCTGCTGAAATGCTTTTCGTCCGAGTTTTGTAGGACTTTCGCAGCCGCCGGACTCCTCGGAGGACGTCGGCGGTTTGGTTGTGGTACGCCAGAATCGTTTTAAACGCAGCTCGCGTCGCTTTTCCTGTTGCTATTTACGAAATGGAAAAGAAAATACAAAAAGTAAACAATTAGTGTCGTATTTAATAGAATATAGATAAATAGTTTTCACTTAATTTTCATAGAGAATTTTAATTTGTAAACTGGGGAAAAACCAAGGACTTTGGATCCGTACTGATTCCTGCATATTCCATGCGAGCGGTAATTTAAATCACATAGAGTCATTTATTAGGAATCAGTAACAGAAAGGTAAATTGAGGATTTACCTTAATTTTACCTTACCTTTACCGTACCCAGAATAGGAGGTGTCTATGTTTATTATCATGAGGTACGTTTGATATGTACTCAAATGATTTTGAATATGTTTGTACAAAAGACACGGAATACAATCGGTCTAACATGTAGGATCTAATACACATGAGTATACACGAGTAATGTTTTTATTAACACATTAGTAATATTAACGAAACTGACCCCTAAGACGCTTAGAATCAACACAGGTTTTGCTTGACTGTGTATCATCACTTACTACTCTATTTTCTTTGAGTTGGTTTCTTTCTTTTTTCATTACGAACTACCTAAATCCGATCTTCAGACCATAAGTCTAGTCTACATGAAGCGGCATGTTAAAGTATTCTAGCAGATGTCTTATACAATGTTATCGACCATGTCTCCAATAGTTCAACTCTAACGAACTATTTCTGTTTAATGCGGAATATTTAATTTATTGGAAGTAATTTAATTTCATTTTCAAGGAATCTTTAGAATTTAGTACCTTTGACAGAAAATTTAAAAAGAATTTCTCTGAATGAAAAGCGGATACAAACTTTTAACCTGAGATGATAGAGTTTTCATCGTATGGTTAAGATGATGATGATGGTCCTAGGTTAATTGGAATCGAGGCCTATGAAAGATATTATTTATTTGCAGGTGCTTAATGATATTTTGTTATTTTTTTTAATCTAGACAATTCTAAACAAAAAAAAATTTAGGAAAAAAATGATCGTTCAATTAAATTCAGTATAATTAAAATATCAACCAAAATGTTTTTCTTTTCAACACAAAAATGTTCGAAAGCACAACACAACAAACAAATTTTTGTTCAACACAAAAATGTTGTGTATTATAACACGCTCTGGGTTTCCAAAAACATTATATGCATGTTAGTGGGCTTGCTTTAAATGATAGAAAACCACTCAAACCATATTTTCCAGTGGTACGGAGCTTAAAATGCCTGGGTACTACTTCTTGGTACTTGCAATGCACCTTTACATCCACTGCAACCTTACAACGGACTCATCACAAATGGTTCCGTTGGGGTTAAACTTCAACAGCGGTCTAAAATTGGCCCCGACCGGCTGAAAGCCAAAGTAAACCGACCACGAAATTCATGGCAAACAGGACGATTTTTCACTGGAAACCCCGGCGCCAACGGTGAGATGAATGTTTACGACCGCGGAGACGAGGCTTCCCGGATTTTCATTTTCTTTCCCATGCATACCATAATCCACCATATCTTAAGGGGTTTTTTTTTCACCGTTCAACAATGTTGGGTGCCCCAACTCTGACGTCAGTGTTTAAAGCTTACACGGCGATCATCAATGTGCGAAAGGTAATCGTCCTCGTAAAAGGGATCGTGAAAAGCGGGAAAAAAGGGACACGCGTATCCAAAACAAACAAAAACCGTGGCCATCGTAACGCTACGGGACAGCCGAGTGCCAAAGCTCATCATAATAAATCTTCATCCACCGTGCTTGACCTTTTCGAAGCAGATTATTTAAGAGTACACGGAAAAGGTGTGTGTTTGTTCCGTGGGGGGTTTTTTTTAAACTAGTATCGCTTTCGCTGGAAAATGCAAAATGTATTCCAATAATTTGTCCTGACGAAAAGAGAAAAACGTTGAGCGGCGATAACTGCTAGAGGTAAATAAAAGCAGCAATGGTAACGATGGCTGTGATAGATTTAACGGAAATATGTTTTTAATTTTTATCCCATTTTCCACACCGTACTGATAGGATTGCATCCGGCTCGGAATTAATGCCGTTAGTTCCGGCAGCAGTGGTGTTAGGTGTGATGAGCAATCAGATCCACCTCCGCTTTATGCTACGGTGCTTTCTGTTTATAGCCTGGATTCGGATTCGGAAGCATGAATGCATGCAAAACCCACCCACCATACGAACGCATCCGCCCGCACGGGTGGGATTCACAGCGGCCGGCGCAAGAACGATTTGCATAAAGTATTAAATTTAATTAATATTGAATGCAACGTCTTCCATTCCGGCTCACTTCATGCTCGGGAGGGGTAGATCGTTGGTGTACGGTGGGTTGCAATTGCAGTTGTACGGTGCAATGCAGTAGAATTAACCTGCAATCGTCTAGCGGATCGACATACGGACGTGTTGCCTTAACCAATTGAGCTTCAACGAATGATAGGCCATCGGTTTGTCGGTATTGGGGATTGGTCGTTAAAGAAAACATGCTTTTGAATGAATGTTTCGCACGAAGCTTAAGCTGTATGAGTCATAAAGTATTGTTCAATAGAAAATTAAAGTCATAAATTGAATGAATTGATTAAAGGAAATAATGTTGATGCATTGAATGCTTATTCATATTTATGTCTAATTATTTACCCAACGTATATATTAAAGATTATTTACAAATGGATGCATCGAATCACGAACAAATTGGTTCGGTTTTTGCCCAATAATGCCCAGGCATCGTAAATAAATGTTATGCATGATAAATTATTTAACTAATTTGACAAAATATTCCACAACAAATGAGATGAGATTTAACTCTGAAAACATAATGCATTTGAATTCATTTTGATGTTCATTGAAATAATGTTCGATATTTAACAAATCAGAAACGCAGCTTGGACAGAAATTTGTAAAATTCGACATTGATCCCTGCTTTTAAGTACATCAAGGACTTACAAATAACAGAAAATGAGGACAACGATTTAGAAATAATTAAATTTTAATGTTAACAAATTAAAAATATGATTCTTCAAACGATAAAATCAGTAGATATTGCTCTTATTCAAAGCGTTCCTAAAATAGGAGTTTAAAAAGCTGTGTGTATTGATACTAATGGGCAATACTAGTGATCCGTTTTTGAAATTGTTGCTTTTGGTACTTTTTCTAAGTATAACTAATCAACATTTGGAACAAGCATTAGTAACCTCGCAACTTTCTGCAAAACTATTTAAGTTTATAAATATAAGGAGGGCGGCCCGGTGGTGATGCGACAGCGGCGCCGGTCTTCACACGGCAGGACCGAGGTTCAAGTCTCATCTGGGCCGTTCCCCCATAGTGAGGATTGACTAACCAACTATGCGGTATCAATTAAGTCTAGTAAGCCAGAAATGGCAGGCATGACCTTAAGAGGTCGTTAGGCCAAGAAAGAAGAGAAATATAAGGAGGAGAGTCAAATAAAACCATAAATCAAGTTTTATAGGAATTAGAAAACTGATCAATGGTCTTATTATATTGTGCAACATGTTCTCCCAATGTTTTCACCAGAATGGCATTTTCCACATTTTTCCTTGGCCTAGTTTTGCTAAGACAACGTCAACGGACGTTGAAACATACTAAGAAGTGTTTAAGAAGCTTACTAATAACCAACACGACTAAAAGATTTTTTGTAAATTTTTCTTGAGCCATTTCTTCGTTCTTGGGGACCACTACACCGTCGTGAGGACTGACTATCCAACTACGTGGTATTCAATAAGTCATTGAATGGCCTTTTTTCAAATACTTTTCTCAACATTTTGTATGCAGAGACACTAAATGTAGCTTTAAATTTTCCATTTCTTCCACCGGCATATTTAGGCATTACACTTGCACGTTATTTTCACACTTGATTCTAATTTTCCCAATTTTTGATTGCTCGCCCAACCTAATAGCGCCGAACCAACAAAAAAAAAAAAGGTCCACGTAGCTCTCACGCTGAAACTTTGGTACAAATTTTGAAAGCATGTGACGATGATACATTATGATACTTCAACGTGCGCCGTGCAACTTTTATTTCTCACGGGATCCCGTCGGTACGGGTCCATCGTGGACAAAAAAAAATGCTGCAAGGAAAATATTTTATTGCCGTGAGAAAAAAAAGGACGGCCGTGATGGGAACAAGGTGGGCGAAAAAGCTTCGGCGGCAGGCAAAACAAAAAAAAAAAAACAACGCACAAATTTACCCAACCTGCCGGACGTATTCCCTGGACCGATGTGCTGCTGTCAGTCTGCTAAGTGGTGACGTCAAAGTGCCTAAGCTTTCACCTGAAACTCGGCGGGTCCGCATCGGTACGAAAATTGTATCTTTCATCTATTGCACGAAATGCTCCTTTTCCTATTTTTTTTGTTACCGGTCGTACCGTGATGGATGGTCATGTATATTTTTTCCATCTCCGTTTATCTAGCATGTTATCAAACCATCTACAAAAGAGGAAGCTTAGTTCGCTTTCGGTTTGTTTGAGCAAAAACCAAGCGAATCAACGGGAATGACAACGCAAACCCAAGCGCCCGCTCGCACTCTCTCGCGCGCGCGTCCCAGTGTGTTGGCCTGGGGTGGAATTTTCATCCAGAATTTTTAATGCAACGCGCTGGAAATCCGTTGAGAGGCAATAGAGGCAAAAAGGCAGACACACATGCGGAGTGCAGCAAGAGCACACCAAAGCGTCGAGAAATCCGCTCCGGGGCATTGAAGCCGGCGACCTGCCCCATGCGCTTTGATTATGAATTATGAATTGCCTCGCTAACGAACCAAAGGTGTATCCGTGAGCATAAAACCGGTAACTGGGCACGGTCGAGGTCAAGATGGTGTATCTGGCTGGCGGGAGTTGTTGCATTCCTGTCCACGCTGTTTTTTTGCTTTTCTTTTTTAATTTACCCACCTCCCACGGGTTCGCGGCTCATGTCGGTGCGCTGTTGTGGAAGAATTGCAGCGATAATAGCGCCATGCGTTGGATGCTTGGCAGTTTTATGCGTGGACGTTGGTGCCTCTTATAAATAACTCTATTATCCTGTTCCCCGTGCTGGACGGAAGCTCGTCAGCTGTGCTATGTGTGTGATCGTGTGTTTTTTTCCATCAATACACACATTGGCTAGTCGATATGTGGTACCGGTTTTGGTGCATGCAACAGTTTTTCCTTGACGCTGCTTTACGTGGGATGAATGATGAAGCAACGCTACCCGTGCGTGAACGCTCGTGGAGGTTATTATAGGAGCAATGTGAAGAAAAGGTGTTCTAAAGAATAATTAAAACACAGCAATTTATTGCAGTATTTTTTTTATCCCGACTAGTAGCGATCGTTAGACCCGCTGGTTATATGCGAGCTTTTTTTGGACAGGAATTTATTTATTTTTATCGTAGCGCTTTAACTTCAACATTGGCTTAATTTAACATGAACTTTTAAAATAATCCTCACAGTTTCAGCAACAGCACACGAGGTTTGCATATGCTCTAGTTTATTATATTTGATTCTTAAGTTCGTAAGTTTAGATTTAAGCACTCTTTAATTTAGTTATTAAGTATTCTCATCATTTAATATGACTAACCAACGCAGCAACGTAAGAAGCATACCATTCCTTGTTAGAAATATTTTACCAATCAAATCGCATCTTTCCTATAATGCCTTAATCGGAGGGCAAATGATTGATTTTTTTTTATTATACACGAAAATGTAAGATGTTTCCATTAAAGATTGCTATAATTATAGGAATTTCTTTAAAATTGATAGAACTTTGATTAAATGTTCTTTTATGGCTCTTTATTTCTATCCTCAGCTTATAGAATCACCTGTTTGTTTGAGTGTTTCTGTTTCTACCTCTTTGATTCTATAGCTTCTGAAGGTCTTGGCTCAGACATTTTTGGTTTCCTATAATTTTTATTTACTCGTGGCTGGATAATTAGCTCGGGTGTTTGGAAGCATTAAAAACTGAGGAGCTTAAACTCTTTAAGGAGCGAGAGGGTTATGTTAAGGAATTTCTAAACATCGTAAGAGCTATAGAATGATAAGGATTCTACAATGATGCTCTATGACCTCTAAAACGATCGTGTAAAGCTCAAGAAGTCCGCTCATATATGATAAATGTATCAGACCATCCAGTCTGTAAAGTAAAATTCTCAGTAATTTTAGTTTATTCAATTCAATTCAATTTATTATTATTTTTATTTGCCAAAACTACTGTTTACTTAAACCACGCCTAAAACGAATCAATCGACCAAGATATGTAGAAAGTTCTTAAAAAAGTGTTAACAGGTACGGTTATGTTCAATATTTAAGCCAAAAATGTTCGCTTGAAATGGGCATACCAAGGAATTGATGAAAAAATTGAAGCTCATCTTTAACTAAATTATTCAGAGTAAAATTACAAGAATGTACATTTATTTAACTTTATTTAAAAAAATCACTGGGATAAAATAATAATCCAAAATACAGTTTTGACTTTGACAGTTTGACGAATTAAAATGTGTCTTTTTGAGATCTTACTCATCAACCGGCAAAAATGCTAGCTAGACAAGTTCGGCCTAAGTAAATAAGGAACATATTACATGTCGTCCGCAGAAGCTAAACATAAACATAAACATTACTTGGCACCAAGTCGACTACTTCATGTCGTGACTTATTGTTACGCCGTGCATTACCTAAGTTATATACATGCTTCAATATTTCTACGTGCGTAATTTGCTAGCTGCACGAAATAGCAATTCCCTGGAGGAGAGTTATGGTCTAACAAGGGCTGCAGACAACGTGCTTATAGTACAAGTATGTTGAATATATTACCCATCCTTTCGTTAGGGTAATTACGATTATTTGTTTAAGGAAACCTGATTATCGCTAATATTCTTGTTTATTCACTAGAAAATGGTAGTCCTTGTGAAAGTATCTTAACATATGTATACAAACTAAACATCGAATTAAAATATTCTAACGCTCTTAGCATCGAGAACAGCCGATTTTTAAAGGTTTACATCAAGCTATTGAAGTATAGCAATACGGCCAGATACTAGAGGTTTACGAAACACATAGTTCGTTCGACGATGAGCAATCAGATGAGTTGGGGCATATAGCTTGGTATCGCAGTAGCAGTACGGAGAAGTCCATATTTCCCGCAACGAGCTTCATAGGAAGGATATTGGTTAGGTGGTTCCCACAGAAGTAGATTTACCGCGCAGTGGGAAAGCTTTCGTTGTAAACACTCAGTATGATCCGACAGGTCTTGATCCAGCGAAGCACGCTTGCATGCTCAAGTGCTGACCAAATTATACTACAGTAAACGGCTTTGAGACACTTAGGGTCTTAGAGTCCACTATCAGCTTAGTGTCTAACACCAAGATCTCTTATGTGTCTTGTACGCTCAACAGAAATTCCATCAATATTATAGCTGTATTGAATGGTCCCTCGAGATCTGCTGAATGATATCACATGACATTTTTCAATACATAGTTTTAGATGCTTCCAAATGACATCAGTGATAGAAGTTGTCCCAGTGCCATAGTACATCAAACATTGTCTGCAAACTAAGATATTTGTATTCAGGTCGACTGATGACTGTGAACAGCAGTGGATCGAAGTTACTGCCCTGGGTTACACTCGATAACACAATGAATGGGCAGGACAGGATGTGCTCCAACTCTACAGTTTAGACTTGACTAACTAAGTACAACTTGAGAATGATTAGTAGCTCACCTTTAATTCTCACACTAGTGAAGTATATTGTGGTCAATGCAATCGAACGCTGCATGTATGTCGGTATATATGGTATACAACCTTCATGCCGATCTTTAATTGTGAATAAATTAAGCTATGATCGAAACGGTTTTTTTAATATAATGTAATGTCGGTCGACGAGGAGGCACGGGAGGAACATCTCCATGATCGGACTGTGACGCGACGAGACGCTTTGAAGTGATCGCGCATAGCGTGTTCTCGGTTGCGCATTACTTACGTGGTTACTTTGGCGCTTTGACGAGAACGACAACAGATGCTGGCCGGCCAATTCCACCTCAATTCGACTGTCCAGGCAGCCGTGGAGATTCTAGAGGAGAATCTCCCTTACTGGTACGTTGGAGACATCGAGGCCTTACCTTGGGTAGGGGGACTCTCGATGCTCATCGGCGAATTAAGTCGGCTAGGCGACTTTAGATGTTCGGAAGGAACATCCCTTACTAGCTCGTTGGAATCTTTGAGGCCTTACCTTGGGTAGGGGGACACTCAAAGTTCTTGAAGTGAATTGGACGCCAGGTGTAGAGTTGTGTCAAGTCTAAGCCCAAAAAACCAACTCTGTTGGCTGGGAAAGACGGGCTTTATTTATATCAATTTTTCACCGATTTACAATAAATTCATTTTCCTTAATTTAGGTTAAACTGTCCGAACGTTAACTTGAAAACATTTTTTTGTATCGCCTGGCTATGTTGCTTAACAATTTACCTAGTTGGTAGCAAGAGTGTAAAGCTTTGTCGTAAACAAAAGTTTCAAGTTACGTCTGGGAGTTCCACGGGTTGTGTTATTTGTTTGTTGGCTCAGAGCCCTACCGTTTGTCTGTTCGTTAACCTTATGCGTTCATAAAATTGCTTTCAGCATTTTTCGTATCGAGACAAGAACTTAAGGTTATTGTCGCAAACAAACCTGTCGGGTATCGTTATGCAATTTGTTCTATTTGCTACGTATGGATGGATTTGTTCATTTCTGTTAGACTGCTGACTAAGCTGTCTTTTCGGTTTCGTGTTGCTTCGCGCCGCTCGCTAGCCGAGTGCGCTGGTCGGTGTTTCGTTGCCTATGTTGTAACGGGTGTTTGGGCGAAATCGCTAATTATGCGATTGTTGCATTCTTTGATAAATATCGTTTACTTTGATTCCAGCTGTTTGTGTTATGTTTTTATTGTGGGGTATTAACCTGCTGTCCCAGTTTTGATGTTTTACTGTCTCGTGCTATATCGAAAGTTTGGTTCAGCATATGTATAGCATTGTGGATGCTACAATAATAAATATTTGTAATGTTATTATCCAGTATCTTCAAACAAACACATATATAACTTCTACTCGTTCCAAAATATCCTAAAAACAACGTCTTTAATATTATCAGACACTCTTCCACCGGCTATCCTTTGCTTCATTACCATACAAAGAATCATAAGCATAAAATAAAAAAATAAAACCTTTCTTTCTTTCCTTTCCAATTACCCTCCACTCTACGCACCTCGGACAGTGGCAAAAAATCCTAACGAGCGATTACAGCTACAGTTTCAACTGCAATTGAAAGAGAAATGAAAAACCATCTCCTCTAGTAATATCCACGCGCGTAGCACGATTCCCCTCCTACCAGCTCGAATGTCCGCGTTCGGACGAGTTTCCTTTTTCTTTCCCGTACCGAATCGACACAGTTTCATATTACAAACCACCTTACACCGCAATCCTCTCCTCCTTCACGACCCATACTTCTCCCACTGCTCCCGTGCCTCTATTTCTTTCTATTGGCAACTTCTGATCGGAGAAGTGTTTCCGTTTCCTTCGTACGGTTGGACGGTTTCGTGCAGCGAATAGGATCTCCGTGCTGCTACAAATTGTGCTCGGGCGCGGCAAAATGAAAGTGAAAATATGTGTCGCTTGGGAAATTAATTCCGGTAAACGGTAGCCACGCGGGTATTGGGAATATTGGCAGCGTGGTCGATGATTATCACGATTATTTGCGCTTAATTCGAGCCCCACGAATCGAGCGGCACATGGGTTTGGGGGAGAGGGTGCGGCAGTCAGGGAGTGGGTGTTTTGTAATATCATTGTCCTTGACGACCATGCCGCCGCACGGTACTTATGATAACCGCACGAATGGGCGAAAGAACGTGAGTGCTTTTGTTTTGCACCGACAATAGATTTTCCCGGTGCGTTTCACTCTCGATTGGGCGATTGGAAAGCCGGAATAGGTTTTGGTCAGGCAATGGAAACTTTTTGTGGTACTGGAAGGATTCTTTCTAATGCTTGGTTAATGTTGAAAAAAAGGGGGTCTTTCAATGTGACAGCGCAGAAACAACCATAACCCATCCTGCACGTACCACTCATAACCGCATAATAACGCAGAGCACCATAAAATTGTATGCACTTCAGGTAATGTCAATAGCGCATCGTATTTACATATCTATTCATGTGTGATTCGCAGTCCACAGGTTCGCTTCCATCATGCCCATGTCAGTTATAGTTAGTTAATGAACTGCATTCGATTGCAACTGCTGGTGAGCCGTGTGTGCACGAGTTCCATTACTGGGTACTCGCTCCTCGCCGGTTCCGGTCCCGGTAGACTAATTGCCGTTGAAATATTATCCACTCGGTAGTATGGTTTTACCTGCAAATATGCATCACTCCAATGCAATGCGGTTGATAGTTTTCCGCAATGCATTTGCCACTGATTCACTATTCTCCTAGCGTGTCGTCCGATTCGCTCGCTCTTGGTTTCGATAGCTTCAACTCTGTTCAAAGGCCACGTTGCAAATGCTCAATCGAGTGTGGTGACAAGAATGGAAAAGTCATACAATGCACCCGACACATAATTGTTGGCAGCTCGGTGGAAGTGTTGGGACGGGGCCGGAACTTTAAACCTGTAGGCGAATGAACAGATTCGTTTAATGGCACTGTGTGCAGTTTGCTAAAACGAGTGAAACATTGTAACGTGGAGTGCCGATTCGCACCAACTGTTGAGCGGGTAAATAAATTGAGGTGTTTAACATTTGAAAATGGTAATCGGGTAAATTAAATTAATACTCTGCACTGCAAACGGGGCGTTCGCGGAAATGTGGATCGTGATGAGCGTACTTTGAAGTTTATCTGCATGTGAACGGCCGTGTGGTGCAGCGTTCGTTTGTAATTGGAAAATGGGATCATAATGTTAATGAAAATGGTATTTATTTTAGGAATGGTTGTGTGTGAATGATACGTGCACCAACTATAATCGTTCGTGGAGAGGAAAATAATTTATTTTATTGGGGATGGGTTTGGTCCTGTTTGGTTGAATTTTGCTTAGGAATCATTTTTTTTATCTCGGTAAGCACATTGAAATTGAAAAAATTAGATAATATTTTAAATGATAACATGCAAAAGAAACATTATTGTGAAGAATATTGATAAAAAATTAACTGATAAATGATATTGCGATATCGTTAGATCTTTGAGTATTTTCATAGACGCAATGACAGGGTTCTATTGATGGTAAAGATCGTAATTTTCACCATTTTACCTATTTTAGCATGGTTTCAGCACATTTGGTAGATATTTGGATGCCCATATACCAGATGTTTACCTATAAAGATTTATAAGTAATAAGGCTCCTTCGTCTGGGTCCTTTTTCGATAGGCTTATCCTACCTCACGAGCACATGCGTGCCCCACAGTCTCTCTGCATGGCTCGGTGGCAGAGTATGTGGGACACAGATGAGCTCGGGAGGATTTTATATTCGATCACTCCCCGAGTTTGCTTGAAGCCCTGGTTCCATGGCATCTCAGGAGATCGTGCGTTCATTCGAATGATGTCTAGACTTAGGTCTAACCATTTCGCATTGGGCGCCCATCTCCAGCGTATAGGACAGGTCGACTCCAAAGCTTGTGGCTGTGGCCTCGGATACCACGACATAGATCATCTTCTGGTCTTGTGTGGAGTACGAGGCTGCACGGCCCGCCTTGCTCGACGCAGTTAAGGGCATTGGAAGGAGGAATGGTTGTGTGTGAATGATACGTGCACCAACTATAATCGTTCGTGGAGAGGAAAATAATTTATTTTATTGGGGATGGGTTTGGTCCTGTTTGGTTGAATTTTGCTTAGGAATCATTTTTTTTATCTCGGTAAGCACATTGAAATTGAAAAAATTAGATAATATTTTAAATGATAACATGCAAAAGAAACATTATTGTGAAGAATATTGATAAAAAATTAACTGATAAATGATATTGCGATATCGTTAGATCTTTGAGTATTTTCATAGACGCAATGACAGGGTTCTATTGATGGTAAAGATCGTAATTTTCACCATTTTACCTATTTTAGCATGGTTTCAGCACATTTGGTAGATATTTGGATGCCCATATACCAGATGTTTACCTATAAAGATTTATAAGTAATAAGGCTCCTTCGTCTGGGTCCTTTTTCGATAGGCTTATCCTACCTCACGAGCACATGCGTGCCCCACAGTCTCTCTGCATGGCTCGGTGGCAGAGTATGTGGGACACAGATGAGCTCGGGAGGATTTTATATTCGATCACTCCCCGAGTTTGCTTGAAGCCCTGGTTCCATGGCATCTCAGGAGATCGTGCGTTCATTCGAATGATGTCTAGACTTAGGTCTAACCATTTCGCATTGGGCGCCCATCTCCAGCGTATAGGACAGGTCGACTCCAAAGCTTGTGGCTGTGGCCTCGGATACCACGACATAGATCATCTTCTGGTCTTGTGTGGAGTACGAGGCTGCACGGCCCGCCTTGCTCGACGCAGTTAAGGGCATTGGAAGGATGCCTGAGGTTCCTATTCGGAATTTGCTGGGAGGCGAAGACGAGACCTACCTGAGGGTAATCTTTGTTTTTTGCCGAGCGAATGGACTCTTAGTGTAATCTCCCCTCCCTCCTCCTACTGTTTTCCTACTGTTTGTCTGTCTTTTATATGTGTTGTACCTCGCTTGTATGAATGATAATGTATGAATGGATGAATGAAAGGAAGAGTGATTGAGTACGGTTTGTGATGGGTTTGGTACAGCACAGTTGCACCGACCAAAGCACTCGACAGGCGAGGCAGCAAGTAGCGACAAGGAGGCCGCATGTAGAGCTCCAAGCTCCAGAACCCGCTCGAGTTATGGACTACGGTAAAGACCCCCGCTTGAAGCTGGACATCGCATACGGATTTTGGAATATTTGGCAACGTAGCGTCCGACTACACCCGGGATAAGATAGGTCGCATTAGGATGACGGAACAACTGGCAGCATAACAACCGAGCACACCCGGGATAAGGTTTGCTAATTTAGAATAAGCAATACGGCCAGGCTGTTCTATATGAATAAAAAAAAGGCTCCTTCTTCCGCTAAGCCAGACTAAACGATCTGCTCCTGTGAATTTTTATTCTGCTTTATCTATGACATGTTGAGTGATCTCTACAGTTGATCTCGTTAGTTTTTATCGTTGTTAGCCAAGTCTGTAGTTAATAAGACCATTATTGTCATGTGGTCCATGAGTGATTACTCATAAATGGGTAGACATTGGACATTGGAGAAATCTTTCATAAAGCTTGATTTGTAGGGTTCCTATTACTTTTTGGTAACAAGCAGCCTGATTGTCAGCAAAACTGAGGAAGTAAAAGTTTACGAACAGAGCTCCCACGTTCGTTATGCGACCTGAGTAGGTCCCACATGTAGGTCACGAACAGCGACAACTCTGGTATCAACAGCAGTTTCAGTAAGACTTATTGCAGTTTCAAAATCTAAAGCGATTTTTTTTATAATATTCAGAAAATATTCATCGTATATTAATTACAAGTTTTTTAAAATATAAATAAATTTTTCTACCAATTATACATGACTGCACAATACCTTGCAACGTGACATGCACACGCAAAGTATAATTGAAAGTAAATTGTCTGTAACGTGTTTACCTGCCCTGTTGAAAAGAACTAAGCGAATAAAAGTTATTTTAATGAATATTCAATTTATTAAATAAATCTTTTCTTCTGTACAGTAAACTGTACAGTTTTTAGAACACATTTGATTTTTACACATTATGTTTTCTCCTCTTTAAAATGAACCATATTATCTTTAAAGTATTAAAAACTCTGTTTCAATAAATTCCTCTTTTTAACCTTAGATATTTTAAAGAAACGTGCATATTATGTTATATTATTAAGTATATTTCCAATAAAATTGTTTAATCTTCACACCGCTAAACGTCCATCTATTCGTCTCTAAACGTTATCCACGCTGGGGCTCCTGCTCGTTAGTTTTTTTGTTGGGGGTGTCTCGTTAGAGAGTCTTCTTCGCTGTAAGATCCCTTTGGATCAATTCCTTCAGCCGTTTTGTCGTCTTTCACTATTTGTATTTAAGAACAAATAACAGCTTCATTGATTGCACGTCTCACTTAACAGTCGATGTTTTATGGTTTTTTAAATATATCACCTTTCTCATACTGCATTTAAAATTGTTTATGTCGTCATCTGCTGCTTGTTTTGGTAGTCGGTTTAGCTTAACACGTTACTTTTGCGTCACATGAGTCTGAGAGTAATGTTTTTGTTTTCGGCTCAACTAATGTCGCGCATTGTTAAAGTGTTTACAGTATTCGTGTCTCTTCACTTATAGTGGTAGTTTGTTTTGATTATTTGAAGAACAAAATGGAACTATTCTTCTATCTGCCATACTTAATCGTATTTGTTTTTTCGCTTGTTTTATCATAATTTTGTATGTGAACTGTAACACGTGTATGACAATTATAAGTATCAACATTACCAAGATGATGTTCAGTTTGAATTCGCTTCTCGCATGAAATGCGTTATGCACTACTTGATTGCGTATAATTGTAGGAGCGTGATCGACGCTATCGTAATCTTCGGATTTGGTGTATAACGCACCCATTTTAACACTGAATCTTTGTTTCAGGAATCACGGAACTACGGAATCACTCCACTAGTATCTAGTTGTTTTTTTCGGCTTCAAATTTCTTTCACTGTTACCTGGGTTCTTTCGAGTATCACCGCACACCATACATAAAATATTCGTAGCGAATGGATTCGTGAAGAAGAACGGATCGGACTTGATCGACAAATTAACACACGACAACGGTAGATCTTTGAGAACTTTGCCGCAACGCAACAACAGTGTTCTGCTGATGGTAAAGACTCAATGCCTGTCTCATCATGAATTTCTTAACTTTATAGCTGCAAGAACTTTCAATTCCACTGTTTTGTGTTATTTTGGTTTTAAATTGAGGCTCAACATTTTTCATACAGATTTTTTTTAACCGAAATTCAAGAGCTTTCTGTTTTATAACCTATTTGTCAAATTGAGCTCTCTCAAACTGAGACAGAAACTCAACATTGGTTGTTTTCATTTTCGTTTTTAATTGTGTTTGCTTACCGTCTGTTGGTGCTGAATTTCAAGCGCATTTGCTTACGCTTGCGATGCATGTTTATGAACTGGCGCTTGCTTGGGTGCGCTTCTTGCTTTCAATTGTACGGTCCCAGATTTTGCTTACGCTAGTGTTTTGGACGTTCTGATGTCTTACTCAGTATTAGTTAGGTAAGTTTGTGACAACAGCAATCGTGCAGCGTATGCGTAAACCACTTGCATTTAAACACTAACACACCACCGGAAAGTGAAATTAAAACCGCAACATAAACAAAGGGAGCGATAAGATTGACAGAAAAGACGCTTAGCTCAAGAAAGTTTACATTCTCTCGGATTACTTGAAATGAGATCAAAACATAGAGCAAAAACGAAATAACAGTCGAGATGAAACCATCCATCCAACACAATTAAGTTCGACAATGATTGTTAGAAATCCAGATATGTTATAACTTCTTATGCCTTAGTCTGACTTTCTCTAACGATGATGTTGCGTATGCAACGCTTGGTCAAATATTAGGGTGAATTGCCATCAAGTTTACGGTTAGCAGGATTGAGCAAAATCATCAACCTTCAGCGATATTGATAGAACTAGGTTATTGTCAATAGCAAGCAGTCTGATACGTCGACAGCTCTGGGATGCGTCACTGCGAATTTATGTACACCGAACGACGATTTATCGGCTTGCTGACATAATAAGTTCCGCATATGCCGTTCAATTTATCAATTATATTATATATGAGGCTGTTATGTAGCAGCTGTCTAGAACTCAACGAAATAGTCTTTTCATCGAGCGAGAATACGATTCCTTGTAGTTGCAGGTATAGGACTACTCGTCATCAAGCTATGTCTCTTCCGAAAGCTATTGCACCTGCACACTCTTTAGTATTTAGTATCCGTTCTCCTCTTCAAGCTGTCGCGATTGTGTGCAAAAACAGAATCAGAAAATGTCTCTTTCTTTGCGGTGAACTGTTTACAGTGAAAAAAAAACTCTTCAGCAATGGTGCTAAGCATCCAATATTCTGCAAATTATGTTTGTTGCGGCATATGAGCCTTACTCGAATGATCGATCCTTGCCGCAACGTAAATGGCAAACATTAAAAATTGAATTTTGATTCGCTGTTTACTAAGAAATGGGGGAAAAAACGCCGATGTATGCAAGCTTCGTTCCGTTATGAGCGATTCCTGTCATCAATCTTTCCTGCATCCAGCAGCTCGGAATACTGTTGCCTGCATCCAACAGCTACCCATATGCGATATTTCTAATCAAGTCAAAAGCAGATTCAAACCAGTATACCTATACACACCCACACACACACACACACACTTCGGCATGTATATACATTTGTGTTGCCTCATGTGTACATACCACCGATCAGGCTTATGAATTAATTACGAATTATTTCGTCCCTCTGCGTCCGCCGTTGCGATTGAACGCTAATGATGATTGAGTTTTGAAAATTCAATCACTTCTGCATCAGCATCGTCAGGTTCGCTGCGCCGTACCTAGTGACTGCAGTGGCCGCCAGTGCCAGTTCTATTAGTAGAGGACGACCCTCCCCAAAAATAGCTTCCGAAATTCCCGAAACGAGCGTTCGTTTTCGTTTGTTTTGGGTCTGCTCTAGACTCGTTTGCACAAATGATTACGGGCACTGGTAAAAGTGTGCTTTATTTCCGGTTGCCATTTTGCGTTGTTTATTATTGTTGGTAGGGAAAAATGGGTCCGTGCTTTGTTGCAGTTAGTGCGCTTAACAACATCCGTCCCCACACACACACACACACACACGCTGTTCCGCGAACATTTAAGACCTTTTTTGCATGTTTGCTGTACTGTTTCGCTGTGTAGGCTTTTCACTTTTGGCTTAACAAGAGAGTTCGGTGTTTGATGTGAAAATATAAAACCTTTAATTATATTAATTGTGGAGTATTTTAGACAGTTGTATATAATTGTGATTTTTGGAAAGGTACAATAAGACAGCAGACAGCAGTGAAATAAATTTATAGTAAGCAAAAATTTTTGGTTTGGCCCTCGTCGATACTGAGATCAACAATACATTAAATGAATAATTTAATTTAATGTTGAAATGGACAGTATAAATAAAGTATTCTTCTTGTTGTACGTTCTCTATAATGGTTTCAAGTGAGTTCTTAATCAATACTCGGCTTGAATGAATGAGATGAATATGCGGCTATTTCGCTTGCCTTTCGTTGTCCGTATTTCATTAAGTTTGCCTTCTTTAGTTTTGTTTTTGGGTATTTTATTTGTAATATTCGGTTTATGTTTAATTGGTTTTCATTGAAGGGTTTGCTGTTGTCTTATTTAAACAATATTTTTAACTCTTAATGCATCTTTTAATTAATGTTTTATATTTTATTTCTTATGATACTTGATATGATATGTTTGATCATCTACTAGCTGTTTATACACGAGTACAGCACGTCTACATTCATGCAAGGAAGAAACTTTTCCATTTACCTAGCATTTACCCCATGATGGAAGGTAAATGGACGGGTTCAAGTTGTTAGCGCTTCCGGAGTACGACGAAAAAAGTCTGGCAGCCGTGATTATTTTGTAATTTAATTTCCATCAACAGCGGCTTAATGCTTCATGTGTGTGTGTATGAGGATCCGCATCCGTGCCATGCTAGAACATGCGGCGGTGTGTGCATTAACCACTCGGGCAGGATATCGTCTTCATCAGACTTGATGTACCCTTGACCTGCTGACGGGCAAGGGCAAAACCCCGTACACGCACACATATTGCCGGTTCGTATCGGCGTGATTTATCAGCTGCACGGTGAAGGCGACAGTTATGTGACAGTTAGCGAGCACGGGGCAGCACCGAAGCAGGGCAACTAAGAAACATAACTTTAAATTTAGCGGATCGTACGCGATCCAGCTGACGGCGCTCGGTTGCTTTACCAGGAAGCCACGGATATACCGAGAAAGCCCGGGAATAAGAGTAGCTTTGGAATGGCATCTGAATTATTTATCTAGTTTTCGCAAGTGTTCCGTGCTACCAACCGCTGCCAACGTTTTCCACTTTCCGGCGGTGAAAGTTGCTCCGATTTACCACACAACGGTAAGCAAACGAGGAAGCTAGAGGGAGATGGCATTCTTTCTTCTACAATCTCTCGTTCCTTGCTTCGCACCGCCCTTCCCGGTAAGCTTAAAATGTTGGCCAAACAGGAACACTCATTGTTTGTGCAAACTGTGAACAATTTGTGTGTGAGCGTAGAATGCGTTCATATTTCATATCGGGATGTTTTTCCTCGCGTTATATGCCATAGGGACAACTAGGTGGGGGAGAGTGGCAAAAAAGAGCTGCTAGCCGTAAGTGAGGCAAAAGTTAAGAGCAAAGATTGCACAAAGTCCACACTTTTCCTGGTCACCCGAACCGAACAGTGAACACATGATAGCGGTGAATGGTGCTTGATCATGATGGGCTGTGAGACGAAAATCACTGCATTCATGAGTTTGGGGAACAAAAGTGGTTTGCAAAAGCATTTGTTTTTGTTAATTTAGTTTGAAACGATTCCTCTCCTGACGTACAACTTTTCCAGACGAAGCTACTGGTCTGGATGATATTTTTTTTTTTTGAGTGTCGTGCACTAGAAATGTCATGGTACTTGGTAAGGAAAGAAGGAATGAATTTTGAGCAACTAGTTTGAAACAAATATCGGACGATGTGGTTAGTTGGATGGGGATGGGAATGAATTTGGGCGTTAATTCAATTTTTCAAATAAGACTCTCGTAAGCTGGTGTGAAATGTTGGACAAACTCTAAAACGTGGGTAGAAATTGAAAAAAACTTTCTATTTAAAATGAACTTGTAGGTACGCAGTTTCGACCTTTCAATACGGGTTTCAGTATATTACTTCTTCTTCTTCTCTGGCACTACAACCTCTGTAGTTCTGCCCTACTATTTCTAGCTTTCTATGGTTCCCGCATTGCCACCAAGCAGATAGTTGGAATTTAATCCTCACAGAATCATTCTTCACGCGAAAATTCGATGAAATTCGCCCTTAGGAAATTCTGCTCATATCTCTCAACCCAACAGTAACACAGCCACAAATCACAGTTCTGTGATTTTTTTTAAGTATTAAACATTATTTGGATATATTCATATTTGCAACTATTTCAAGAAATACATTTGTACTTATTTATAGGTTTCCATCTTTCACAAAGAGTTTACACTATGGTTTTGACTTAAAGCCATTAGCATTTGGGCGAGTTGTTACTAAACAATTTTCTTGATTGGAATACAACCATATAGTGGGAGGTCACGTTCTGGGATTAAGAACACTGTTACAACCTGCCTCCTATACACAGCAGTGCCGACATTGAGCTCCAATAATGTTGCTTCCACGACAGATCACCCGTGGCACTACAAAAAAACACTTAAAAACACATAAGATAAAGACGATAAAATCTTCTTCTTCTTCTTCTCTGGCACTACAACCTCGTGAGGTCTTGGCCTGCTATTGCTAGCTCTCTGTGACTTGTTTTTTTACCCGTAGCTGAATAGTCAGTCCTGCGTACGGGGAGGCGGTCCGGCGGGATTCGAAACCCGGTCCTGCCGTGTGAAGACCGGCGCCGCCATCGGATACACCACCGGGCCGCCCCAAAGACGATAAAATAGATAACAAAAAAGGAATGGTGGAGAAGGAATAAGGCATAGAAAGATAACCACAGGACAAGACCATTGCATATGGCAAATCGGTAGAGAAACTTCATTTAGCCGAGGTCCCATGTACCCGTTCAAATCTGCCGACGCACAAGGAGTCTCTGGCGATTTAGACCCGCAAGAATTGTATGCTGTAGATGAGCATTCAATGCGAAATGATTCAATAATTTGTATGAACGCTGGGAGATCAAGAAAAGGAATCGTCAGAGTTCATCCTCTTTTCTGCTCAAGCAGCAAGACAGGAGTCATGACTGTAAGGCCGAGATTGGTTGATCATAAAAAGTGCCTTCTTTT
>KZ061712.1:52511-85472 GCA_002091835.1 Anopheles maculatus | reverse complement strand
CTTCAAGAACTTTGAGTGTCCCCCTACCCAAGGTAAGGCCTCAAAGATTCCAACGAGCTAGTAAGGGATGTTCCTTCCGAACATCTAAAGTCGCCTAGCCGACTTAATTCGCCGATGAGCATCGAGAGTCCCCCTACCCAAGGTAAGGCCTCGATGTCTCCAACGTACCAGTAAGGGAGATTCTCCTCTAGAATCTCCACGGCTGCCTGGACAGTCGAATTGAGGTAGAATTGGCCGGCCAGCATCTGTTGTCGTTCTCGTCAAAGCGCCAAAGTAACCACGTAAGTAATGCGCAACCGAGAATACGCTATGCGCGATTGATTCAAAGCGTCTCGTCGCGTTGCAGTCCGATCATGGAGATGTTCCTCCCGTGCCTACTCGTTTACCAGCATTACAAGAGTGCGAACACCAGTGTTCTCACCGAAACGGTCCCTCTGCTTGCTTACTCAAATAAAATGTAATTAAAATTATTCAATCAAATAGGTAATTCCTCTCAACTTTAAAGATGCAATAAAAAAACCACCGTTCTACTGAAAATAAAAAAGCAATTCAGACAAAATCGAAAACATTCTTGGTTTGTTGCTATTTTCTTATGAAATTGTTGAGCTTTTCCCTAATCAATCTTGTAGCATTCAACCTACCGAGGAAAAACCGTAAACCTGCTGGATGTAGAAAACTGAAAAAAAAAACTTTTAGAAAACTTACCTGCATCCTGTTGCTGTCGGTGTTCGGTTTCGATCAATGTTTTCATCCCCAAACGTTTCTATGAATTTCGCCACGTCAGCAACAACGAGAAGCTGGAACCAGCTGGCACCTGAAGCCGTTCATGCTGGAAAGAAACAGTTAGAAAGAGAAAGAGAGATGTAGCTAGCGTTAAACTAGAACAGTGTTACGAATGAGTCAGCTGCTATGATGAAAAACTATTTCCCCATCTCCCGAAGGGATATGTTTTGGATTATTGATGGTTAATGTAGATGTTGGCCTCTGCTCCCCGCTGCGGGGCAGCAATTGAACAGGAATCGATTCCGATGCAGTTTGCGATCGTATGCAGTTTTGGCAGCAAACCGACCCCAATGGACAAGACCATCGGTTCTGCTCCGAAGCATAAGTATGCAAAATACAATACCCCGAGCGTAGAGTGGACAATTCCCCTGGTGAGGGAAGATCTGATGCAGCATTTTTCGTATGCTTTCCACCACGAGAGAAAGTCTGCAGTGACATCTGGTTTTGGCTTGCAGTGTGGGAGTTTTAGAAGTGGTTTCCGATCACTGTAGCCGTTG
Source organism: Anopheles maculatus (assembly GCA_002091835.1). Lineage (NCBI taxonomy): Eukaryota > Metazoa > Arthropoda > Insecta > Diptera > Culicidae > Anopheles > Anopheles maculatus. Next base: position 84,192 of record KZ061712.1, on the reverse strand, counting down.
CCGGAGACAAGGTTGAGTGATTTATGAAAATATTTAGTGCAAATCAAGCGAGCAAACATCAAGTGGCCAAGATCCGGCACACAAGAAGCGAATGCTGTTTGGAAAGAAGCCTTTAGATATTATACTTAAAGGATGGACTGCAACTGCAGGGGAAACAGAAAAGAAAAGACAGTGGGCTTTGTGGCAAATGCAAAAAGCTTCTCAATCTTCTGAAAGTAGGATATTGAATTTTGGCCCAAAAAGCCTTTTCAGGTCAATATTGACAAGGAAATGGGATGGGGTCTGTTATTTCTGGAATACGTGTAGCGTGGTGCTATTATTTTGGTGCATCCAACCGAAGCTTTCAGCTACCAGCCACCACCATCACGATGACGGTGCATGGTGCACCGCACACATGGCCAACTGCCAACCATCCCTTTCCCCATGTCCCTTTCCACCGCTAACCACATGCCATAGCTTGTATCGTGTTAGTACTGAAAACTTCGATCCGATAAAGTTATTAGACTTCCTATACGGCTTTCCGGCGTTCGAAGTTGATTGTGTGTTTTTTTTTTGCTTCCTTCTTTGCCATCACTGGTTTGTGTGTTTCTGGTGCACGCTTACTGTTCTGCAGGCGCCAACGTCTGTGCGACTTGGACACGGCAGGAATACGAAATGATGGCTTCGAACGCTGCGAGAATGAATATTTGTTACCCGGTGCACCGGTTTGCCAAGGCGAGCAAATGCGGATAAATTGATCGGAAGTGTAACGGAAAGTACACCATAAATAAATACGATCGCACAAACAGCTGCTTGTTGCGAGCGGCATCCTTCACCTGGTGCACCGAGTTTTATACGCGGCTGGGAAGGAAGCTGCAGACACATGAAAGACTCGAGACACTATAACGGAGATGCAACAGCAACAGAAACTGGGTAGTTGCAGTTCAATAAATTGCACTTTTCAATTGCAAAATCGGATGGCAGAAGTATGTGTGGATGCTTGCTATGAGTTCATCGAAAAACTGTCGGAAGTGCGGTAGGAGCTTTTCTGTTTTTGGAATTCCGCTGATGCAGCATATACATCAACAAATATTGGAAGTACTCGCATGCTAATTGGAAAAGCAAATTTTGGAGAGTTTATTTTGAGCATATTATATGTGTGAATGAAAATTTAGTTCGAGGACCTATTTTGACATTCCATGAAGCAGTTTTCAGAAAGTATAAACTACGGAGAAAATGCATTTCTTCCATTACCTGTTATGGATCTAGACTTGAGGATGCTTGTATCAGGAAAGACTTTGAGTATGGCACTTGAAACTGTATTGACCCTGTGCACAACTAGACCCCATATACGATAACTTCGCTTGGGACTCGAGGCCTTTTGGGTGAAGATGTCGCTTAGTGAGGTAGGTCACTAGGAAAATGAAGCTTTGACGATTGGGTCCCTTCGAGTAGGATGTTTTTTTAGAACAAGAGCCCTATTGTAAAATGAATACTCTTTGACGATTAGGATGTCTTTTGGAACATGATGCCCATTGCTAGATAAAACCTCCTCTACGAAGTCTCTTGGTAGGTGAGGTCGCTAATCTTTCAAGATTGGAACACCCTGACTAGGATGTCTCTTGTAACTTGGTAGGCGAAGTCGCTCGCAATATGAAACTTTGGCTATAGAGACTTCTTCATTGGGATGTGTTCTGATCCATTTCTAGATAAAACTTCTTGGACTAAGATGCCTTTTGGCAGCTAAGGTCCTTTGGCGAATATGTTTTTTGGTAGACGCGGTGGATAAAGAGGCCTCTTCGGCTTTGATTTCTCATGGTAGTCAACGTTGGACGAATAGAGCTCTTCGGTTACGAGAATTCTTAGGTAATGGGATATCTAAGGCAATGAGGACGATACGGTTCCGTGAACGACAAGGGATCCTTGAACGCTGAGGCTTTGGCGGCAGCATACTCTGCTAATTGTTCAACCAACTACTGCCGATTATTATTATGGACAAAGAAAGATAGTCTAAATAGTCTAGATAGACACTCAAGAAATTGATTAAAATGAGCGTTGGGTAAAATTATCCATTTAAATATTCAAAAGATTAAAAAAGCGCGTTAAAATCAATGATGTTAAAAGTAACGAACGAAGGACTGTTGAAAACAGAACTGAATTCTAATTATGATCCACCAGTACGATACGATCGATGAATGCAATAGACCAACACGGAAACATATGACGTTCATCAACTACTCAATAAACCCCAAATACCAGGAAGGACAGCAAAAGCACAAAACTCGGTGCAGCGTTTGTCGCTATAACGGAATGAATAATTTGTGCGAGCAACATATTCCAGTCACACAGGACGACATAAAAACTTCATTTCAATAACACCATTATACCACTATCAGCCGTACTCCCGGAAAGTTGGCTCAATGCCACCATGCACTCGCCATGCAGCAGTCCTCCCTCGCTGCTGAGTCAGCGTGTTTTGGTTGTGTGAAAATAATATAAAAGTACAGTACAGGACACGTTAAACGTGACTTGTGCCGGGCACGATACCACGCCGCTCATCGTGCGGGGTAATTTAATGTTAGTTTTCAGTCGGCTGGCCACGGACCGATGAAACATATATATTTATTTTTTCTTGTTTTTTTGTACCTTGGCTATCCTCCCTTTCGGTGCGATCGTTCATGAAAACGTGTGTATGCGTGTGGCATTCGTGTCCGAAATAGCGACGAACGGAAGAAAATCGATGAAAGCTTCAATGTCGACCCGTGGCTGGTTGGATTGAAGACGATTAAGGAGAAAGAGTTAGGGACGTATGACCGGGGGAGGGTGGGATATAAAAACCTCACATTTCTGTTGCCCCTGTTCCTTCGGCCCTTCCCAACCGGGAATCGTTTGCGCTGCAATCAGTGTCAACCTGTAGAACGTGTACCGAGCGAAGCACGAAAGCGCGTATCGTAAAGCGATTCTTTATGGCTGCGTCATTGTAATCACGGTGTGCGGCAGGAAAATACCGCTGTATCGAACCTTGCACGCTCGGCAGGTGTAGTCCAAATCAAACAATAAACTTCCAACACACCACCACCCTCACACGCGTGCCCTTGGAATGGTGGTCGATTGCAGACCGAATGGTATAAAGGTGGAATGTTTACGTTTGAGTGAGCGAACGTTAAAGAGATTTTCATCGGTGTACCAATGTTTCAAATTGTGAGTATTTTAGGTGAAGAAATGCTGTAAAGCTTCGGACTATGAGCTTGAAGATCCCATTCGCTGAGAGCTCGATTTTTCTTCCCACGTTTTAGAAGCGACCAGTTCAGTGAATAATGCTCGTGACAGTTTTAATACATTTGTCAGAATGCACACGCACCATCACGATCATCATGGCGCTCGTAATACCCCGAAAGGAGCAACACGAAACAATATGTGCCACCGTTGGGCGCACAATGACTGCTGTCAGCTCCGAGTCTACCGAGCGCGGCTGGTGATACAGTGAGCTACCCGTTATTTATACATTTTTATGTCTTCATTTCGAGTCGACAATTGTGTAGCTTCCGTACTGGCACGGTGTGTCGGGTTTTTATGCCAACGTTCACCGTATGGAGACGTTGTGTTGTCTATTCTTTCGCTGAAACAACAGTGAAACAGAAATGAACAGGCTTTCTTAAGAGAAAAGAAAGTGGTTCAATAACGAAAGCAACAAAAAAAAAAACCCCCCGAGTGCAACTCTAAACCATGTCTTTCAGAACAGGGAAAAAGCAGAAAGAGAACGAAACTCAAAAGACAGCATGATGCCAGACGGAAAGTAGCAGGAGCAGTGAGCAAAGTGGGTAGAAGGAAGTATCTGCGAAATGACTAACGATGACGATGAAGATGACGATGTCGACGTGTGACTTATGTTTATGAGTGTTTTAGCTCTGCAGAGGGGCGATCCGGTCGGGTGTGTGTGTGTGTGTGTCACGGATGAGGTAAAGACAATGAAGAAGTCATTTTTTAATCCTGCCTAGAAGGAATCCGTCCTTGAGCTTTAGCACTTTTCGTAGGAAGACAAAAGATATGGCTGTGTGTGTGCTGGTGCTGCTGCTGTTTTAGCTATCAAAGCCTCAAGCCGAAGGGATAAAGACAAGAAAGTTGTTTTGTTTCAAGCGAAACGGGAATGCGTGCTAAGGCTTGGGGTAGGATATTTTTTTTAGACAAAATTAAACGAACTTCATCAACGTCGGGTGGGAACGGTAGGCGTCATATGTCAGGAGCTTTGCTTTTTGTTATCAATTTTTTTTTCTTTCCGTCCTTCTTTCTTTCTTGCTCGCTCTGTAAAGACTCAAACGAACGGCACAGCGAACAGGTGGATAAAGCATTTGTAGCCGCGGGCTTCCTTGCTGGATTTCGGTTCGATTCTTTTAACACGAACATAGCGCACATGTGTGGTGGAGTCCATCGAGGTGGATGCCTTCCTGGCTTCCGTGACACTTTATTTCTTCCGTTTCGCTTTACATTCGTCTTCCCAGGTTCAATCGATCCTCCAGAATATGTGTGTATGAGGAGGCGAAGCGTAGTCGGGGATTCAATTATGGTGCTTTTCTTTGTTTTACAACAAACCAACTGGGTAGGGGCTGGAAGCGGGTGGTCGGTATCGGTATAATACCGTATTCAATATTGCGTTTATGTAGACGCGGACCGTACATTGCCGCTGGCGTGCCGTAAATTGGCGTGTTTCGCTACCATTAAAAGCTTGAAATAGCAGTTTAATACAGCTCAGATCGAAGCGAAGAAAGCGGAAGCGACGGGGGACCAGGTGCAGTCGAAAGTGTTACAAAATTTTACCGCTGATTAAATCAACCAAACGGGCCTGAATGGTTGATGGATGGCGGGCGATGTAAAGCCGGTGGATGTAATGGAGACGCCTGGTGGTTGGTTGTGATTGTGCACTTTGTTTTGTTTCTGCGCGAAGAGGTTGATGATTTGCGATGAAGGAAGCATCATCGTGTGTGTATTCAATAGGACAATGATATTTGATGGGTAATGGGTTTAAATGGTGTCAATGAAATGTGCGTAATAAAATGTTATTCAAGATTTACAATAGTAATTTATGTGCTTAATTTAAATGATTTGTAAGTCCATTTTGATAAAGCGTAAAATCCTCTCATCCTCTACGAAATAAATATCACTTGTTGAAAACTTTATACGGCTCCCAACGATCTGTCAGTTGGAGAGCATAAATGAGCACAAGTAGGAGGAGAAATGAACACGGAATGAACAAGGAAGAAACATCGGAAAAAGGGAGGTCGCGTCTACCCGACGGAAAAAAGCCGAAGTTAGTTACTAACTGAAGTTGAAACCGAAAGCTGTAAGCTGTAACTAATTTTTTGATTTCCGTAATAAACGATTTCTAAAAAATTCAATCGCGTTTCAACAATCACTATTCATACTTAAATATTGAAATGGTAAAACATGATAGAAGATCATGTTTAGCGATGGCCCAACTTCAATCCAGTTTTTCCACTTCTATGATTAAACTATATTTTATGAATTGTTTTTGTACGTGGCTCAGAAACATTTGATTGAAACCCTGTACATCCTTTTGGAGTGATTACCGTTATCAACGTATTTTGCAGTTCAATGAAAAGCAATCGATTCCTTGCGCTATCCGTTACGTCAACGCTCTGTTAAACGCTTAACGCATTTAATCGATGATGATAATGCGTTCCACACGTTTCCATATCACTGACCATGTACACTGATAGCCCATAACCGTACCGTATGTTGGGTTAAGGTCGCTATTATCTCTGCCCATCGGAAGGATGTGGAAGCTATGCAGTATAAGAATGGTGCATTGCACGAATGGAGGATTCCGTAAAGCCATACACAGTGCCATTAACTCGACGGGGGAGCCATAATATAAAAAAAAAATGTTTTATTGCATTAAACCCAACTGAAACCAAAATAAAAAAAACCCGGTTCTTATGTTTTGTCGCAACCACGGCACCCGATCAGTGGTCGGCGTGGTCGAGGTCAAATTGGTGATAATGAATTGGTAGGGATTTCGGCGTGTTTATGTTTTTACTTGGGCGGTTTTAATTTTTTTTGCTATTTTGCTCTACCCCGGCCATGATATTTTGCCTCCATTGTGTCTAGTATCGTTGGCGTGGGGTCGAGAATTATGTTCCAAGTAACCGAAAGTAGGTTAATTGTTGTTGGTGGTGTTAATATGAAAGATCTATTGTAAGCGCTCGGAGAACCATTTGCATGTCGTTTTAAGTGAGTTATCAGCAGTTAGCAGCAGGGAACCGCCGTGTTCGGACGGAAACGTAGCATCAAAATGTTTAAAATTTATTTGCTCATTCATTAGCGGTACTGCAATCGGGGCAATTTGCATAATCGCGCCAAAACTAACCACCAGCCTTTGCACGGTACACTGGAGTAGTAGAAAATTGAGCAATAAATTAGCTTTAAGGAAATGCAGAAAACGTTCCATCTACCAGAAGCTTGGTTGAAGTGGAGCAATTTTATCAAAATAAAAGTGAAACAAAGAAAATAAAACTTCTTTTTTACAATTTATCACTCTATCTTCTAGAAATTATACGGTGCTTGCAATAATTTAACGTTAAATCAATAGCCTTAAGTACCGCGCTGCTGAGAATGGTTAAGGTCTTGCACAAGACAACGATGGAACCTAGTATAAGAATACATATGTAAGTATTATCCTGAAATCTTCCCGGTTAAGCTTACCACGCTTTTAAATATGACAATTACAAACATAACATGCCACGCAAGGGAGGATAAAAAAACACTTTGCTATCCTTTGCTATCATCAAGGGCTCGCGTCAGGAAAATGGGCTTTCCTGTCTTCTTTATAATATGTTGCTAGAGAGAGCCATCCGAGACTCGTAGGTGGAAACTTCGGGGACCATCTTCTATAAGTTAATCCAGATCTTGGTAGACACTGATGTCCTAGACACCACTGGTTTAAGACTCTCCTTAGTAGGAGAAGCTTACCAAAGGATCGAGCTACGGCACTGAACCTCGGATTGGAGATAAAGGAGACCATAACCACAATAATGGTGACACCACTAACAGTCATGATGTACAAATAGGCAATTGTACTTTCGAAGTCGTTCAAAACTTCACTTATCTGAGATCAAAAATCATCACCGACAACAATATAAATGTTGAAATACACGATAGGGTGCCGAAGCTGTGACTGTATAGATTATGTATAATCCCAGTACTCTTGTACGCCTCTAAGAACTCTATATAAAACTAACAAAATCCTCTTGGCCGTGCTCGACAGGAGGAGTCATTATCGCTGCAAGGACAAAATCTACAAGCTATATGGTAATTTACCCATCATGCAGAGAATTTGACTCATCAAGCTCCGTTGCGATGGTCATGAGCTGAGAATGGCCCCGGACGACATAACGTATGCAGAGTATAAGAAACATTATATTTTTTTGAAAATAATCTTTCATTTTGTTTATGTCACAAAATTTAAGCTTTAATAAATTTATTATCAAATACCAAATAGAGAATGAATGAGCTTTTCTGGCAACATCTCGCGACAATTCTCCCATGTAATGCACACAAGAATAGTTCTCCCGAGATGGTTCTTCGCAACATGGTGATCAAATTTTGGGAATGTAGTCTGCGATTAAGATTTGCCACGAATATCGCTTCTGTATGTAAAGTTAGGTGGACAGCATACGATAGTCAAATCTGCGCCACTCACAAAAACTTGGTTTTTCTTGTTTCTTGTGCCTTGTCTATGTCAACTGTCCGCAAATGACTGATGCTCTGAAAGTCAATATTGCCCAAGTTTGTCTGATCATATACATTTTTCCCTTATGGACGCGCGAAATACATGTAAAGCTGAGGCGACCGTTCAATATCTCGCATATAGTTTCATTTACTTAGCTTAAAAATGAAGCATTTTGAATAGAAATTCCTCTGCATACAATTATTATTTTATATTTTTACATGTGGCCCGTGAGAAGATTTTTATGTGCCTGACCGCGAATCAAAATGAGTGCTGATACACTGATCATCACTTACCAAAAAAATGTTTTGCTTTTGTTTTCTCCTTTGGAACTAGAACCCAGGTAGGTTTTGGCCTGCAATTTCTAGCGTTCTGTGTTTTATATTTAAAAATTACAGAAATACCAATAAAAAAACTAAAATTTAAGATTTTTTTTCTTTTGACAAAATTCAAAACTATTCGAGAAACTGTCAATTAAATTTGTGACAGATTCAAAAACATTTCAGGCGAAACAAAAGATATTAGTCGAAAATCACACAGTGAGTATCATTAAATCAATCTGAAAACAATATAAATTTATTAGCAACTCTTTTCGGAAAGAATAGAAAGAAGGAAGGCATATAGTTTGCACATGGAACTAGATTAAATTTATTTCTGTTGACTGTCTTTCATTATGTTCGATTGCATCGGTCAATGCATAAATCAATTTGAATTGGTTTAGAAAATCAGAGCAGGAAGCTGTCAATTTATCAGAAGCAGATGGCATTCAGCATTTGTTTATCGCCTTCCCTTTTATATGCCGTTCGCTACAAGGTGCAAAGGTTGCATACCTGAACAATATCTCGTTCTGTCTCGAGCAACCTTAAAGGTCGAAGGTTTGTGGAAAACTGTTTGCACAATGAAGGTAGAAAAAACAACATAAACAGAAAAGATAAACTCATCCGATTGCATTCGGTAATTTAGCTACAGCTGAGGCAAGATTAAATGAGACAGGTCGGCATCGGACAGAGGTCCATCGAAGAGAAGATACGATACGCGTGAGGCAGAAGGTGAACTCGAAAAGCGTTTCAAAGATTGGCATTTCGTTCGATGAGGTTGAAGTTTTGTGAGTGGGTGTGTGTGTGTCTGTGGGGGTGGGAGGTGGTAAGTATCTGCAGTTCTTGTTTCACGGACTTCACCAGGGTGGAGAAGATGGTTTCACCGTTCGGGCAGAAACCGATTGCTAGGCGTGAAGAAAGAATGAAAGCGCCTTAAGCAAGCTCTGGTGTGGGTGTGGGAATGAACCGTTTTATGGGCACAATCGCACAAACAGCCGCCAAAGTTTTGCTTTCCTTCGAGCATGGTGAAAGCAAACAAGGTGAAAGAAAAGCTTGGCTTCGTTGCTCGTAAAGTGCAGTGATACGTAGAGCAGTGAACGCTATCGAACACGATGATGGTAAAGTGCAAACACCACCCGATGAAGAGCAAGAAAAACGCGTTTGCTTTAATTTTAACCGTACACCAGTGTGACCGTTTAAAATTTCCACCATTCGTTGTTTTGTGTGTAATTATTTCAACGAATTCATTTGTGCCTTCTCAAATGATGACTACTATGTAAGAGGTGGCAGTTTCACATGCGAAATATCTGTTGAAACACAAGACACAAGCAGAACATGATGACATTTCTTTGTTCTTTCAGTGTGCCGAAAAGGTATTGGAAAATGATGGGCGAAAGAAAGGAGTTTTGTGTTTCATGAACATAAAATGAACCGTTTTTGAGAATGGACCGCAAATGGACCTTTGCATTATGGTTTAATGCCTAAGCGCCTAAGCAAGAAGCTATTATTGGTGGTTTTTTGTAGACGCTTGTCTTATTATTTGATTTTATTTATCGTACTTTTTAAAGAAATTATATTCATCAAATTACAGCGAAAATTCTAAAGTGCTAAAGTTCAGCTGTCTAAAACATGGCTGGGAACAATCCCAACAAGAGTGTGCCACATCTGTTGAAGCTTGTTGATGTGTTCGGAAATTATTACGGAAACATTAAAACAAAGCACCACGATCATTGATCCATTTACCTAAGAAGATGAGGCTTTGGTTAGAATGCATTTAAACATACGGCAGCATTTTATGGCTCGTACTGAAGGTCATAAAATGATAAAAAGTAAACAGCTCTCTACTCTCCGCTTGAATTGCCCCCAAAATGGATAAGTAGTGGCAAGGAGACTAGTTAAAATAAGCATCCTTAAACCGGACGGTGTGTGAATATAAAGTGACGCTAGATTTACGGCACAATCCTTTACTTTAATCGCCTCTTTGCTCTCTTCGCGCGTTTTACAAAATGTCCCCCAAAAAGTAACACTAACAGCACACATATATACAGGTGCATGTTGTCTGTTCTGTTTGAACATAGTCGTAAAGTATACATCGTTGTGTTGTGTAAAATAAAACCAAAACCTTCGCCCAGCAGCCACAGAAAAGACTTATGAATATTAATCTAATAACTTTGGATGAAAACTTTCACAGTTTTTACGACACTTGGTTTATTTGTTTTGTTGTGCGCGACAGTAGAGCCTGTGTGTAACCTTCACCGAAGGCAAAGACAGCGAACGGATCAGCTTCTTGTCTTTGCCGGTGACGAGATTCATGTTAGTGATTGTTTTGTTTTTCTGCATGCCCGTTGAGCAAGTGTCAGTACATTAGGTTCACATTTTAATGACAGCAGCTGTGAGCGTGTGTGTGCTGGTGAAAGTTTTTGAAAACCGTTTTGCTTACCACTTACCGGTATTTGATGTTTGTGCCACCTGTTCCGAGCACCGAACAACATTCCAAAGTCAGCGTCTTGTAAGCCAAAGCTAAAGACATGAAAGCTTGCATCAAAAGAACGTGGCACGAGAGGCTGCTTTTGTATGGTAAGTTGTCGGCGTTGTATTAAATTTTACTTTGTTGATTTGATTTCGCTGGTACATAATTAACGTTGTTTGTTTGTTTTGTTGGTAGTGTTGAACGTGCTTGTTTAAGAAATTCTAATGTAAGGCCAACGTTTTGCGCCAGGCAACAACAACATATTAATTATTGAACTTCAAATCAAGGAAGTGGCTACAAAGGAAATGGGATTCAAATTAATGATGTAAACCTTTGCTTTCCAGCGACGAGAACCGTACGGGTTGATAAGAAATGTAGCAGTACGGTATCATAATTGCATTGCACAATCCATCATCGCATCAAGTTGTGCAACGTTGGCCCGTAACTTCACCAGATTTGCATTTGCGTCGTTGAATGTTTCATTGCGAAACAGGTGCTCGTTCTTTTTTTTTGCTGCACACACCATTTGGCCAGACTGTCGCCAATGTTTTCAGCTCCCCACGAAGCTACGTTCATTAGTATAAATGCACTTTAAATTGAAGTTGTATCGCCATTTTTGAAACTTCTATTTCCACTTCGTTCAGTACCGACTTGTTCCAACAGAAAGGAAGCACGAAATGGGTTGAAATTGCACAAGAATCGGTTAAGGAACCGCTTTCGATTAATGTGGAACGGTTTCAAATCGGTACGAATGCGGCCATTTTTCTCGCCAAGTGCATTTATCATTACGATTTGGCGAAACAGAATCAGCAAAGAACGTTGAAAGAGAGTAATGTACTTTAGTTTTTTTTAGCCAATGTGTTTCTGCTCCTTTTTTTATTCTTAGTGTTGGCAATTGCATAGTTGAAGCATTTGCGTAAAGAAGGGTAGTGAAAGTTTGTGTTAGCTGTTTTTTTTAAACTTAAAAAAGGATTTTCTTTGTCTTTATTTTTTTTTGCCTGTCATCCATCCAATATTGAATTATAAATGGTAAAAGTTATAGAATAAAATGGTATCTCAACTGCACTAGTTTTATATTCAATTATCAAATTCAAAAACTAACAAATTCGAAACGATAAAATGACATTTAAAGCATAGAATAAAGTATTAATATATACACACTATTATTTTTAATTAAATCAAAAAATATAACAGTTTCATAATTCTTGCAAATAACAATGAATTTCATAAGAATTTATACTAAATAGTCTCGTTATGCTTATGGAGATTTTATGAAAGTATAACTGAAGAGTTATCAAAAGCGTTGAAAGCACGAGAATCGATGGAACAAAATCATTTCGACAAGATGGCGCGTAAACCAAGAACAAGAATTGAAGTTCAAGAATTCAGTTCACTATGAACCACGTTATCAAATGCTAACCCCGATTTTCTGCATACTTAAAAGAAAAATCAGGTGATTATATTGCTTCGAAAACACTGTTTTCAACACTCACTCACTCAAGCGCACTTTCACTTGGTGCTAGAACGTCTGGACACAGCAAATTGTCCATAATGTTCGCTCATTTACATCTTCCAGTGCCCAGCTTTGTCAAAAACACTTTGGCACATCGCCCGTACGTAAAACGTAGTTAGGAAAAACGGATTGTCCGTTGGAAATTCGTATCGCATAAGCGGGAGTCACAGTAGAACTGGCCGATTCCACTTCATTAAGCCGATGAATTATTGAACATTTGTTTTATCGCCACTTTCGGACGAGCAGCAGCAGCAGCAGCAGAAGAAATGTGGTGCGCGTTACGCGTTCACTCAACTATCAGAGCAGAGTAACGACTTTCTCTCCCTAAACATCCCAATACTACGAATCAGCGACACCCCATCGCTCCCGGGCAGAAATGCCACTAACAGATACTTTTGCAGCTGGGAAAGTTTAACTTATTGCACAGCTTTCGCATTACGTTCCGGACGCACTGAAACTATTCACGGCACACCGTTTGATGTAGCAAAAGCGCGGTGCGCATACCACGAAACGATAGTGAAGAATCTGCGTTGAAATTTGCCTCCGAGACATGATTCTTCTATGCTTCGATACTTCTACGGCAGTCTCAGTTGATCGGTCCGTAGTACACATTAGTACGGTACGCCGTCAACTGAGCGCGATGTTCGTGACCGTGACATGACACGTGACGTTTTCTGCTCCGGCGGTCACAAATTGATGAGGTATTAAAGGCATCCCGGGAATTGGTTTCGTGCCGCGGTTGATGTTGTCACTGCTGGCCGACCGATGGTTTACCGCAGTTGGTGTAGATATTGTAAATAATGATTCTCCGCCCGTGTTCCTGACGTCAGGCACCACGATTGGCACACCGAGCAGCACGTTACTGCAGTGTTTTAATCGTGAAAAATGGCCTCTTATAGTGCAGGTTGCTGGGGAAAGCTAATGAATGATTCACTTCTGTGTTTAGGTGGATTCGTGGAACACCGCAGCTGGCTACGATTTAGTTGATAAATGTGAGGGATTATGCGCGTTTGTGTTGGTGTGGTGATATATTATATTTAAGTTTAGTTGGAGGGTTTCATGAAGAAGATAATAAAAGTGATATTAGGTTGAAGAGGTCTCATTCTTTGCCAATGAGAGTAATAATGATGTGTAACTGCGAGGAGATGTTGCGCTTCTAGACACAACACAATCAAATTGGATATTATTCTTGTTTGTTGAATTGAAAAGTATGAAATAATTTTTTTCATAAAAATCATATGCTTTCACTTCAAGCTATTGAAGCTTAGAACTGAGATCCTCAAAGACTGTTAAGATTAGGAAAAAATAATAATTGAACTGCTTAGCAGAATGGTCGACAAAGCGTTCAGTATCTCGCATACATGGATGCTTTCGCACAGTAGATTTTTCGACAATGAGAAGTTAGACTTAGTGGGCAAACACGGCATTCATATCGAATCAATATGCATGTCGAACAAAAAACGCAAAAACGTCTACAGTGTATAACTCTGACTCAGGCAAAGGTGCGTAGCTGTGATGACAGATCCTATGATGAGGTTCACTTTCTGTGATCCTATGTGGAGTGTGAAATAGCGAAATCCTACGTGATGAGCGCATAGGCAGACAACCGGGTATTTAAATGAGTGTATTGCTGGTAACCAGGTATCTCACCAGGGCGTATCTCACAGTAACAATGTTCTTCATCTCAATTTAGCCTTAAAAAAATTCCCGGCAAAATGATGTTTGTGCTTCTCTTGTTTCAGTCAGTACCCGGACATGGACATCACCAACACACCATAACAATAATAAATCGGCTATTATCATCCTCTATCAGAACAATAGCCATACTTATAGAAGCAGATAAAAAAAGACACTACAAAAAATACTTAAACGTTAAGTGTCTATTCTGAAGCCGATTCAAAAACCCATAATTAGTTACAATAATGGCCATTAAACTAACAATAGCTTTAAAATTAAATGTGTATTGATCGTGTTACGTATAAAAATAGAATCGCAAACGAGTCGTGTTTGCGATTTGCATGCGTTGATTTGTCACAGAATCGATAGACAAGATCTCGCTTGATTGACATGATCAGCTGTTGGACATACATCGCCACACCTAGCAATATCCGGCTGCATTTCTACAGTGTGCTTCATGTACCGTACTACTCTCGCTCTGCCCGATTGGTGATATGTTCATTTGATAATGATGATTGAGCAATGCATTTAACGCAATTATCGAACCACAGTGCAATGGGCAACATGCAAGCGGGACCGATTGACCAATCCAACCCACTCGGATAGGTGATCACGTTTCCGTTTCGTTTTTCCATCAATCATTGTCATCGTACCTTACCGATACGCTGGCGTGGCGATGGATTGGTTTGCAAGAATTTATCACATCCTTCCGGTAGCGCCAGCACGAAGAATGGGACGAATGTTTCTTCCCTGTAGTACGTACGGCTTCGATACATATGGCGCCGACGTGTTCCGAGTGCAAAATGACCAGCACAAACGATGGCGCGCCTTGGTTGCTGAAGCAATTCCCAATCGGTACTGTAAGTGTGGCGAAAGGAAACGGACACAACGCTGGTTTGTACTGAAATGTCACGCTTCAAAGTTCGTAAAAGTAGCTTAACTGTCCACCGAAAAATCTCCCGCCCCGTTGGTCAAAACCGATTTGTGTGTTCTCTTTCATCTCACTTCTGCCATGTAATCGAGACAGTTCATCTGACCGGAAACGGTTCTGTTTGCACCGTACATACCCCCTTTTGCTGGTAGCCGCCCAGCCAGTGGTCCCTGTCCATGCCGTGGGCAAATATTCACTACCCGTCGTAATTTTTTCGCTCGGTTGAGCAGAAGGTTAGTTAGCAGAGAATTTGGGCGCTATTTTGTCGCCCCCTCTTTCGTTCATTTCGTTGACCGCGTGTGATGAGTGTACGGTTTGTCAATCTGACGTCCGGCGTAAGATTGGACGGAGAAGATGATCCCCGGCCGGGAAAGTCATTGCACGAGTGGAGAAAACCCAACCATGGGGAACGAAAAGTGAAAGTTAACCGAATTCCAGACAAAACGTACATACTGTGTCACTTCCGTAATGGGCGTAAAGTTGGGCCAACGGTATAAGTTTTCTTTTCATGGACAATCCTCTCCTTCAGATTCAATCTTTCTTTGTCATCTTGCATCAACCCGGGAATCTGGTAAACGGTATTGAATTCCTTGCCCCGGTTTCATGGGCTGGCTGAACGATCGTATAATTTTAGCTGTTGCGGTGAAATTAGTTTGTGGTTGAGTGAATTTCTATTTTTGTGGTTTTATGCGGTGAAGAAATATTCTCCGAATAGCTATTGAAACGCTTTTCTTCGCTCAGAATATACTGCAGATTGTTGGTACGTGCTGGGAACGGGGTTGGAAAAAAAAACATTATCGCACCACAACCAATCAAGCTTTGCACAAGACTCGCTAGTGAGGTATAGGGCGATAGGTTTTTACTTTATCGCTTTAATGGTCAGCTGCACAAAAGCGTACGGTCAATGACTATCTGCAGTGTAAAATTGTGCGCCAGCAAGCATACACCGATGGAGGCGCCTGGTAGTTGTTGGAGAAAAATGTGACCACAATTTAGCGTGATGTCACGCTGCGGCCCCCAACACATACACGCATGTTTACACTCATGATAATAATTACATCAAAAATTCAATCCATATGTGTGTACAAGCACACCGGTTTTTATCCCTCTCCATTTTTAATGACATGTTGCTCCTTCCCGAAGGGATAAAAGTACGGAAGTCACGCGCGATATGGGGAAAAAAAAACATTGTACATTATTCGTGTTAGTGTACGTGATGAGTAATCTGTACGCATGTGTTATGTCGCCTGTTTTGACGCAGAAATGTCATGCATTTTAACAAACAACTATACACGTCGGGAGCAAGCAACTGACCCTGGTGTACGGTTGCTGGTTAGCTTCAGGGTATTAGCGAAGATTTTATGCGTCACCGGTTGAGATTGGCGACGGTGTAATGATGTAACGTCATACACTATCGTGCTCTGGACGTGTGGTGAACGGATTCGGTAATATTTATTTTCTTTCCGCAGTCCGGCAGGGCCCCGGCTATGAGGGAGTCGGATGTACGTAACGTGTAGTGTGGTTTACGACGTGACTTAAATCATTCACGGACTAATTAAGGGGACGTCTGTAACGGGGTGCAAGTCCCTAGCGTGACCCTTATGGTTTTACCCGCAACCATAAAGTGAGCGTAACGAGAAAAATGCTGGTCACACTATGTTCGCCAAACCGATTAGGATGGGTCACGTCAACGACATTACCTGTATAAACAACAATCTCGAGTCTCTGATGATTTAAGCTTGAAAATCTGAAAACGTTAAGTCAACTTCTGTCGAACAGTTGAGCAGTCAGAGCAGTTGAACCGAACCAGGTAAATTACTTCGAGATGAGTTTGACAACGTGCATATCACTTTGACAGTTGGTTTACTAAGCTCATTTATTCTGGCTCGCTTCAAGAATGGCTTATTCTGAATTTTACTTTTAAACGAATCGAAATTCTATCACAACAAGGTATGGAAAGAATGTTTTCCACATGAATAAATAAAAACAAATGTTTGTTCTTCTTTCAAACATAAAAAACAAGGTTTCGATTCGCGTTTACATCTGTTTGCGATATAGTTCCAGAAACAAAAGTGTACAGGAAAAGCGAAACAAATTGCATCGGCATAACTTTTCCGATCGTCGGAATGCAAAACAGGCAACAATACCGAATGGCTATTTTTCATGACAAGAAAAAAAAACGCAAACAGAATGCAGCTACTTTATCGTTGTACGTTGCAGCTCAACATTCATTAATCTCATGTTCATGGCTTTTGAAGTTTTATCAATAATACCCTTTAGAAGCATGGATGAAAAGTTGCAACAGCAAAAAAAAACTCTTTTCTTCTTTTCCGTAGAAAAATTAGTTTCTCTCGTGCATGAAAACGGATAAAGTAGCAAAGCAGTAGTGGTAGAAAAAAAGATGAAGAAACAAAAAAAGCGAATATCGCTCGAGTAAAAGTTTCTAATTATGTTGTTGACAGGAACGAAACGGGACAGGGACTATAACTTTCCTCAAACAGTTAGAGTTCTTCCCAGCAACATTTCTACCACCCGATATCTATTGCTGGCCTGTGCTTTTTTTGTTGTTTCCATCTAACTTTTCCACACCTTTGTACGCGTTTCCCCTTCCAGAAGCGAGATCGAGCTTTGTCCACGCCGCCTGGACGATGGGTTGACCATGATCATGAATAATAAATTGAGGCATACGCTATATTTACAGTACACCATCATGGTTCAGTGCTGCGCCATTCGTTAAAGCCATTCCCTAGGTCCCTCCACCAAAGTGCCGGACTGGCGACAAACGACCCACGTTATAGCTTTTCTATTTACTTACCTCATAGTACCTATAGCACTCAGAGTGATCATGATAAGGGGGGAATTGCCGGTGGATAGGGAATCGGGCGAGTGCTGTCTCGTCTCGGTTTGCTGGACCTTCGGCAAGTGGCAAGTTATTAGGTGTGACAATGGCGTAACGATAGTTCAACTGACCCGGGCTGGGACAGGAACAAAACGGAGCGCATTTGATGCGTCACCTTCGTGGAAATGCTGTTTGTGGAATACGCTCACCAAACACACGCATATGGGTATTCTGGTGAACAACAAGCGCTCTACGGGTGTTGTTTCGCACTCACGCACTTCCGGTGGGTGACGAAGGAGAGTGGCATGAGAGCGGCAGCAGGACAGCAATTTGATTACTGAACCGACTCGTCAGACGGGGACCATGTTACGGTGGTTGCTGCAGGTGATTCATCAGGTGTGGTTGATGTGTCTTTGCACCGAAAGCAGGGTCGTTGGCTGAATTGATATATAAAAATAATATTGCCTTTATCACACGCACAACACGCGACGATAGCTAACCTGGCTGCTGTGTCCAGGCGAGAAGCTTTAACTAGACAGAAGACACGACTTCCATTAACCTACCTGCGAGCAAGTGGCACGGTGGGATTAAAAGTGGCACGGTTTGGTTAAATTTAGTAGTTGAAATGAAATTTACAACGTTTGCATTGAAATGGGCTAACTTTGAACGGTCAATCGATTACATTTTGCTCGAGTTTTTCTGGCACGTTTTTGAGTCGAAATGATTAGTCACTATTCTTGGATTGAGAATGATTAAGTTGTGTCCTTACATACATAATTGTAAAACCATCAGACAATAAAGACTAGGCTCCCTTTGAAATTCTTGTTGTATTTGAAGGGCCCAAAAGCTTTATTGGTTGGCCAGTGTTGTTTATTTGTAATAGTTTTCCTACTTGAAAAAAGAGGATGTTGTATTAATCTTCAGAAAAAGTCTTACCGTTTCCTAAAAAATTGCAAAAAAAGCTTTCTACGTATTTTATAGTATACCCAAACATTTCATTGCACATTCTTGACTGTTTAGGATATTGCATCTTGAACTGTCAATGTTCTATAGCCCACTGTCTGACACTCGCATCGTCCTCCTTTAAACGACTGTCTTGCTCAGGAATTAAGACTTAGATTACACATTTCTTTACATCCATAAATTGCAATGCTACACTAAAATTAATTCTAATCCTAATCCATTTCATGAATGTTAGTAAGATAAAGTTAGATACAGTGTTTATTTGAATTGCAGTTTGCCTATTCGTAGGTGCAACAGATAATATTTTGGCTTTATATTAAAGGCTATCATACAACATATTAAATATATCAAACTGTGCATACAAAGTAGTTAAAATATAGTTATTTTCATAACTTAACCTATACAAAAAAGTACCAGTGCAAAAACAAAATAGAAAACCAAATACAGCGACCCTGCTAGTCATCTCAATATCCAGCCGTGTCGCAGCCAACAACGCATGCTGAAAGCCGCTGATTCTAGCCAATCCATTGTTCTACAGACAACCTACAAACATACACCGTTGAAGAAAACCGCTGACGACAGCCAACCGATCAAAGCACCATTGACTCAGAACAGCATCGATGCAGAATCGACCGATCAAACCCTCGATGTGCCATCCAGACACCGTCGTTACCAACCGACAGATCGAACCAACGAGGCTTCATCGATACCGAAGTGTTGACGACGATGTTAAGGTTTAAAAGACCGATGTATGGTCAATATAGGTGTCAGTCCAGTTCCGTTATTTCATCCACCGTGTTCGTTTTTACTTTTAGATTTCATTATATTTCCTGGTGGCCTTTCACAAAGAATATAAAAGCATACTGGAGGTTTCATATGATATTACAAGAATACCATTATTTAGAAAACCTTTGTACATATTTACAGATCATTGTTTCACAGCAAGTAGTAGGTCTTTTGAAGTTATTGAGCATGGATTTCCCAGATAATTTTCAAGCATTTTTAGAGGGCACAGGCCCAAAACACATGGCCCTAAATTTCTTCTTATTATCTTCCTTAGACCCAACAAACCTCGAGAGTCTGATAATGCTAGTTGCATGTAACCTTGTTCTATCCATTGCTGGATGTTTGTTTGAAAATATATATGTTTAGCAATTAACGTTTTGCTCTCAAGATGCTGTTACAAGTTGATATATTATTCGCGTGTTGCGAAATAACTTGAGAACATTATCATTTATGTAACGGCAACTCGAAATTAACCCATGACATCGTCTGTTGCTTAAAACCGTAAATGTTTGGACGTAATTGAAAATTTACAATTATTTCAAATGGGTTTTGAATAAAATATACTACATTACAGCAACATTCAATAGAATTTTTTGTCGATGTATGACAATCTATCGCCGTGCGGCCCGGCGGTGTATCCGATAGCGGCGCCGGTCTTCACACGGCAGGACCGGGGTTCGAATCCCGGCGGACCGCCTCCCCGTACGCAGGACTGACTATCCAGCTACGGGTATAAATAAGTCACAGAAAGCTAGCAATAGCTGGCAGGCCAAGACCTACAGAGGTTGTAGTGCCAAGGAAGAAGAAGAAGACAATCTATAAAACAACTTATGACCATTATAGTATGCGTCAGGTTCACTGTGAAATCCATTCTTAAACGACTACTTCCTGTGTATTTCTGCTACGAGAGTCCTGGAAACCATTTTAATGGACACTGGTACCTTATTCCCGCTTCTATCCAAAATATACAGAATGGCCCTTCCTTCTCCGTACACCCGACGTGCTCGTGTGAGTTGATTTCCACGCTTCCCATTTTAACTGCAGTAAAATCAGAACAGTAATAGAGGCTTTATATTTAAATTTTAAAACACCATCATTCCATTCAAGGACTTGTTGGAAAATTGTTTTTATCGTTTGTTTCGGTTGATCGTTTCGGCGAAGAAAACGGCGAACGGAATTTTATTTTCTTCCTTTCACCTTGGCGGTGAAGGCGTACGCCTCCGGAAGGATGTTGCAAATGAGCACATGCAGCACATCGTTCGAGTTTATGGCGCCAAATAATACACCGAAATAACTGCTAACGGCCAAACTTGACCCAATTACACTAATAAGCTTTTTTTCTTACCTTTATCAAAAGGCAGCGCGGTACTGCAAATGCGAACCACGGTTTCTTGAGATCGTTCGATAGGACGCTCCCGGTTGCCGTGCAACTGTTTTCCGGGAGGTGGTTTTTTGTGCGGCCGGAAATGTGGCCACGTTGAGCCACGTTGCAGATAAGCGTAATACACTCGCAGAACGCCTGCTCACGGGACTGGGGTAACCTGCCCGTTCTAACCACTCCGCTTGATGAACTCAACTCCGGGCACGAACTGTGGGCACGTTCAAATATTTACCACAGTTTCACCGGGCGATGGGTTTCACGAATTTTCGTCCAACTATTCGGTACCCGTGCGCTGCGTTAACCAACGCACCCGCCTTACTGGCGCACACTTCACGCAAATGGTTTTATGTGAGGTGTTTGCTTTTCATTAAAATAAAAACGATTTCATTTCGCTATCTGAATGCTTTTCGGGCGGTACGGTCTACGGTCGCTAGCGGTTAGTAGGGATGTTTTTGTTTTCCACTGTAGAAGCAAAACAAGCAGCAGTACTAGCTCGAACCCGTCCGAAAGGATTCGGAAGTTGGCCGAAGGGTACGGATAGATCGGTTGATGAAATTTTCATCGATTTCCATTGCACCGTTGGTGGAGAGTTCGAAGTGTTTTTATATCCCGTAAAGTTTGCGCTTTTTCTCACAGTATGACATGAAACGTCGGTGCAGCTATCCCTGACACCTCGGTCGGTCCTTGGTAGATTAGGATTGTCTGCCCGAACTAAGGTCGAAACAAAAAGAGGCAACCATCAGGCAACCATCAGTGGTTTTTCGATTGTAGATAGCCACAACCGCCGACGCTCGTCGATATCCTGTCATAAGTTTTTGTGTGGGAAATAGATCCATTTGACGTTTGCCCACTGGACAGAACTGAATTGGCGTTAGCAAAACAGGACAAAAACTATTACAAATGCAGCAAATGAACGCAACGTTGATATTTCTATCGCTAACGCACGACTACCAGCAGCATCTGTTGGAAATCGAATTTATTCTGTCCGAGTACAGCAGTGCTGTGCCGTGGGAAAGGATAGCAGACTGAGTGACATATCCTTCTCGGCCACTGGTGACAATAAACTTCCATGTACTTCTAGTATCATCGGTGGTGCAATTTGTGCAGCATATTTGTGGCATTCGGTTGTGTGAAATGGGGAAAAAACAGTAGAAAGTATTAGTTTTTAGGTTGTAGTTTTTTGTTGAATGATGATGGAAAATTTATTGCCAACTCATTGAGGTCAGAGGTGGGCAGTTCGTTATGTGGATTTCATGCACGGTATGATAAACAAATTGCAAAAATAAAACGAAAAAAAATAAAATTACAAAAACAAAATCAAAACGTATTTGAAATGGAACAATTTTAGTCTGCAAAAGCCAACATTAATTTTTACTAAACTTTGAAAAGGGACCTACTCAGATAACTTATAAGAGCTTGTCCTCAAAGAGTTTGGATTTACCTACCCAAGAAGATCGCATAGCGTTGCCCAAGCCTCATCTACCAAGAGACTTTGTAATCCAAGTTTCATTCCAAAAACCGAGAAGCCTGATGAGCAAAGCGATCTTGACGTCCAAAGGGTCAAGCCGTCAAACAGCCTTGCCGTCAGACAAAGCTCATTTATCAAGGCTCTCTTTGTCTAGACCTCAACATACTTCGCAGTCGACTATAACTTATCTACCATTTAACTTTCTAGTCCAAGAAGTCATATTTCTTGTCAGAGGTCGTGAAAAGAATGTAAAACAACTTCAAATTGAGAAACAATAATCAAACAAATTCAGCATAATGAAACGTACAAACATCAATTTGAGGCTATATACAACACGGTAATCACATAATCGCATTGAAAATTATTTTCGACACAGAAGAAGCCAATTACTCCAAATAATTGAACGATTCTTTTTGAGCGCTCGCGTCATTATTTTAATTGAAGCTGCAGGAATGCTTCCGTGAGTGGAGAAACTGCAAGAGAAGCTTCCAAAATAATCCGTTTCGTTGGAAAAATGTGCTGCAGATAAATGTATCCTTCATGCGATTGAAAAGAGAAAATAATTTTGATTGAAAGCTATTTTCGGTCTATCTTTAGGCTGAGTGGGTTTTATTTTTTCAACCTGAACCGTTAAGCCAATTATTCTTCAATGAAAATTATGCAGAGTTTTCCAACATTTTCAAGGCAAATGTGTAAATGACATAAAGTGATGTTTAACACATTTTTTAAATTATTTTGGTTCTCAAAATCGAATTAAATAAATATATTGCAAATAAAGAGCAATAAAAACTCACTACTCCTATTAACACAAAACTCATGAATGAAAAAGAAGCAAATTCCAATGTACATCTTCCGGAAGTTTGACTTTTTCGCGACAACAAAGAACTTCCTTTTCACGACTAAACAACGATTTGAGCATTATTACATTCCACGAAAACACCCATAATAACAGCGTATCGCGTAGGTAGGTGTATTGGAGCGATTTTGTTGTCAAATTTTCCATTTAATTTTGATTAATTCTCTCACGGATTCACCTGGCCCCTGTTACTGTGTGTGAGCGTGTACTGACTGCTCTGCCAGGAAAAGCGAAAAGTGGATTTTTTGTGTTGATAAACAAATCTTATTATTTGCCGCTCAATCTATACAAAGGTGATCGAGCAATGTCAAGCGTGTCTGGATGTTGTAAATAAAATTCCGATAAGTAAATTCTTCGAAATAGATTTACGTGTCACTTACCCCGAAAGCTTTATCAGTGTTAATGGCAAAATAATAGATCCATGTTACGCGTGACTTATTTTGTACTTCATCAAAGACCATGTTGTTATCATCTATTTATGTATAAAAAATATATTTCCCATTAAAAGGTCGTGACAAAGCTTTTTTTTACAAGTTTCCTTCAGAAAAACAGCTTTAAAGACAAAACACAAAAAGCAACACACCAAAACATATGTATTGGATGTGTTTTTTTTTCAGCACTCGTTTGCATAAATTCATCAACCACGCGAACGGTTTCGAGAAAATTCTTACGTAAACAAAAATGTAAGGGATCCGAAAACAACCCTTCGAAAACGAGAAAAAAAATATCTTTACACTTTCACTTTGCCCTTCATTTTACCACGCTTACTCTTCGTTTTGTTTAGTGAGAAATACCCCGAAATACTCAACGGAATGGAAACGAGTGACAGCTGAAGGAAAGATCTGATTCATTTTAAGAAGCTAACACAATAGAATCCTCCCATCCCCTGGATTGGATCTCGCTTACGGAGAGTACGAACAGTACCGGGCGGACGAGTTAAAATTGTGTCAAACTGGGATAAGATGTGTTGATAGGGTTGATTGTTGTTTGAGTAAGTGTCCGTTGACAGTTTCGGGACGCCTTGCAGGAAGCCCGATAACGGAGAGGTAAACAAGACCTGCAGGTTCAGTGGTTACGCGTGATGGAAATGGAGAAAAGAGAACAACCCACAATGTTGATGTGGAATGAAATTGTTAACCTTGAAATGTTGTCGCTTTTTGAAGAAGCGGGAAACAATGTTATGGTTGTTTGTCGGCATAACATGGATTCCATTATTATTTTGCGGTTTAAGAAGAAGGTTTTGGGAGGGAATGTTCGAGGAAGGATTAGTCATGCGGTGTTCGTGAGATGATGTATTAATTCTTGACATGTGCTTGAAGCTTAATGCATGTATGAATTATCTGTGTGGAATGGAGCACATTCAAGTGTTGAGAAATGAAAGTCTTTATTTAGTTTTGTAGCATATCGAGTGTCTTTGGAAGACCACAATAGTTTATTATATGAACATATTTACAGCAATTCTGTTACAAAGCCACTGTAAAATGTCTGCCAGACTGGATAAAAGCTCGGTTTCTGTGTACTGTGGATGCGAAGGAACGGAGTAATGTAAGACATAAAAATAAATAGAGCATTTTTTGGGCGCCATAAAACCGATACTGAGCCGCTATAAACCAAAAAACCACGATTTAGTGGTATGGAAATGAATCCCCATGCATGAAGGGGTAAGTTGAAACGGGCACCATGTGTACATGATGCCGGAGCCCATTTCTCAGCGCTATGAATCTAAACCATGTGTGCTAGGAGGTTGGTTGGCTCGTTAAATCTATTCCTCATGATTTTGATGATCATGGGTGTGTATTTCCACAATTGCGATAACGAGTGTTGGTAAGAATAGTGTGGCAACAGCTTTTGTGTCTTGATTTGAAAACCTCCAGAACTGTATAAAGTAATAAACAGCAACAGCTTTCATACATCTTGATGCATTAGATACTTTAGAAACGTTTTATACAATTCAAGTGAAATTCAAATATCTCTAATGGTGCGTTGTCTACCAGCATTTCCTGTTTATTTGATTCTGCTCCTAGTACATCCTGCTTGTCGTAATGTTTTATCGCCCTGAAGCTTTTCCGCCGAGTAGTAGAGCTTCGGTTACATCGTTCAATATGTTACAGTATCTTGTGTTCTGTTTGTCTCCAGCACTGGCTCAATTTTCTCGACGCACTTGTGTGAGGCAATTTTACGAACGACGATGCTTCCTTTTTCGCTTCACTTTGGTGCTTGTGATAAATTGGTTCAAAAATGGACTGTGGCGAGGATGTAAGTTATTGCATGTAGGCAAGGAATTCGTGACTTTTTCGCGCTTTTACTCAAGCAAATTGAAATGCCGGGATAAGGATAGAAAAGGAGTAACTACTCGGAATGGATGCTCAAATATATGCGAACCTATGGTGTGTTTTAAGAAATGAAAGAAGAAAACACCAGACCAGTTTTTGATTTAAGGCCAGGCGAGTATGTTGTTATCGCAAGTAGCTGCTACACTAAAGCTGCCTTTTCTACATTCGCAATTTATCAAACTTTCGAAAGCAAACGATGGCTAGAGAATGGATACACTGTGTTACTTTCCGTAATGTTTAGTACTCGCGAAAAAGAAAAAGCTTGTTTGCTGAGCAAACACGAACAAGAATTCCTTTCGTGCTAGTCGAAATTTCAAAACCGAACCTTCCAAGAAATGGTCTTTGGTCTGTGGAAAAAGGAAACGACAACACACAGACAACCTTGCCGATGGTTCTACACCATCTTGTTGATTCATTGTGGTTTATTCAGATAATAATCCCGATGATGTACCATTTTCGTTCGAACGAAGCAGCGCACATTCCCGACCCAAAGCACCACCAGTAACAAGCATGACGGACCCATCCGTCGGAATCTGTAATCCATGCCTCGGTGCTAATAGATAAACACTGACAAGCACACTGGCGGCATTCTTTGCATTCCTCTAGGTCGAGGGTGCCAAAAGATTGGCACTTTCCCAGTGCGAAAGGGATGATGTCTTGAGCAATCGCAAGCAAAAGGTATCATAAATTTTATCTCCCGGATCGTCCGGAATTTTAATCAGCAAGCAAGAGCGGATCCCGATTTCTCTGCCCGGCTACCGGGCGTGGACGGCAAAGCTTGACAGGCTCAGCGCTTTACCGATTCCGAGCACGATCGCAAACCGATGGTCTATTTGTACACAAATTAAGTCCGAAATGGTTCCCGCGTCTCGATGGTCTCGAAATCTATTCGGTTGGTGGGCGGAAAGTTCGACCCTCCCGAGGACAACTGTTACCATTTCCGGCTGTCAGCTGATAGCACGGTGGTAGTACGGGATGACTAGTAGGAGCACTTCGCTCGGATTTTACGAATCCTTCGGTCGAGTGTAAAGAATGGTGGATGGTAAGAGCGAGCTGACTTGGAAATGGCACGAACGCCTTTACACAATTTGCGTATCGAAAGGTTCTGAGAATGTGTTGTTATGTGCGAGCAGTTTCGTGTGAGGGATTTTTGTCAACGTAGCCGCTTTTGTGTGGTGTTTCGTTTTTATGTGCTAGGTCGAAGGATTTGGTTGCTCAGAAGTGGAGAATCTTCCATTTACGCTGGACAACAAACCAGCGATGAAAGTCAATTTTCTGTCATCATCAACTGGCCTGATGTGACCTTTTCTCGAACGGTTTTTTGAGGTTTTTCAGTATTCGTTAATCTCACGCTCACGCAAAAGTCATAAAATGAAAATTGCTTCCTCAACACAATAGTTAAAACGTTATCACCGGGTAGGGGTGTTGTTAAATCCTTTTGACAAACAATTCACCATATTGATTTTAGTAGCGCAACAATGCACATGAACATGAAGGTCCAAATCTGTTTATTAATGACATGTTTGAGGAACGTGTCGTTTATAATCGGTCCTTGCTGTTTAGTAGCATGAACCGAAGCTTTAAACGGTACAGTTTAGCTTCTGCAAGAAAGGATATTTAACGCAAAATGCTCGTACAATGTAATCATTCTGCTGAAACATCTATAAAGGGGACGATTTGCAGTAGACGAACGGATTTGCATTTCAACAGTCAATATTTTAACGGTAAACACTCATACTTGAAAGCAATCTGCCCTAAGACATGGTGCTACCCCAAGATGGACAAACTAATGGTCAGAGTGTGGCGTATCGATACTGACATTATATACACGAGGACCAACCTGAGATGTGAGATGACTGCCACTACCTCCCTCCAACAGAGTTCCCGTCCAACATAGCAACGTTTCAACAGTCTTCGTCTGCTGCTAAGCCGAGAATGAGAAATAGTGTTTGAAGAGGATCTTTACGGCCCATCCGCACTACCATCCATCCGATGGAGCTGTCAAACGAACTGGACATCCGTCACAGTAGCACCGTCCATCATGAAAGTTGGCGCTTTTTCTTACCCCAAAGTAAACTCAAAACACAAACAGGGCCCCTTTTTCGACAGCTGCGTACGTGACTGGAGACTGGCACTGGTGAGTGATGAGTGTGCCTGGCGACATCACAGGTGTGTCCATTTTGGGAGTAGCAATTCACCTGCACGCACGTAAGCGGATAACTTGGCCAGATAGCCCGGCACGCTAGCACGAGAGCGCCTTATCGTAAATGAAAACATTTTAAAGCATCATCCATTCGGTCGGCCACCGTTTAAACAGACAGACTACTGTGCCAGCACGTGAGAATGGGGACAGGTTGGCGATGAAATCATTTCAAACGGTCCCAACCCATTCATTCATTCAATCACGCTGATTACATTTATCCGCGCGTTTGTATGCGTACCGGTGGAGCAACGAAGATCGGGAGCTCCTCGCAGCACATGAATGTAATTTACATCTTATCGTACGTCAGAATCCTGGCCTGTTTGGAATGGAGCTAGACCATCGGGAAGCTAAATGTTCGGTCGGACGGAAGGAAGCGGAAAGCCCGGAAGTAATATGTCAACGTTGCTCCATATGCAGGCACCTCTGATGTTCGGGTGAAAGGATTGCAACAGTGAAAGGATGAATTACCCATGCCGGCGGTATGCATCATCACTGTCATCAACTGCATATACACACACACACACAGACAAACCCACAAAGCTTACAAGAACCGTACCGTATGGCCATGATTGCAACAGAATTCACTTTACACTTGGTTGAATTCTCAAGTTCGTTTAATGGGCTCTCCTGTACGGTTATTATCCAGGTTTTGGGTAGAGCCTGCCCCAGTCGTGCAAAGCACGCTTCCATAAACGTTACCATCATGCTCAAGGACTTTCGATTGTATTTGAGCAAGATTCAACGACTTTGAAGGATAATGTCTACAAAGAGTTCTTCGAATAACTGCTTCATTCAAACCCATCCCTCATTGTGCAGGCTGAAATCTTAGCACTACACTGCGACAAGTAGAACATCTGTACGACGGTTGAAAATAGACCGGATAAGTCTAGATCCTGTCCGCTTTTCATTTCGGCAACGGTTGCCTAGGTTTCCTGCGAATAATGATGCACTTTCGGATTTCATACGAATTCCCTTTTTTTGTTTCTTTCTAGCTTATGATTTGAAATTTGTCACTGGGGAAGGTACTTAGAAGTGTCCAAGCATTGAACAGCGACTTTGTGTTTTTGCTATTGTTGACAGTGGTACTAAATATTTTCTGGATTTTCTATTATGCTTTTTTATTATGAGGATTTTCGTAGATGAAAACGGACTTTGAGAAGGATTTTATCTGAGCTTACTTTTCCGGAACACGTCTACATGCTTCACGAGATTCAACGTGCGGCAAAGTTTGCACCTTTTATACTGAGCGTTTTCCACTTGAATGGGCGAAAAGAGTATCAAACAATAGTGCTTTCTGTTGCCTTTTGTGGTAGACAGGCAAACAACGGTTGATAATCGTGAAGATCATTTTAAAATGTAACGAAAGCATGTAGATGCGAGATCTTTTAAAAGTACGGCAACGTTCGTACCTGGCGGACTCCGAAAAGGGTTATGCTAAATGAACGTTGAAGTTGATCAGCGGAACTACGGTGGCGCTGGAAAACCTGTACGAGACAGCTACCGGCTAGGGAGTTAGTTGGACTGTTTATTGGAACTAAAACTAAGTGAAGTCTAACGCCGGCTTCTGTAGATCTTCCATTATAGCAATATTATGCTACCGTCGATTGCTGTACACTTCCTGCGACTTTTCCGCTCGAAAATTGCTCGAGAACAGTTATGAATTATTCATGGCCAACATCACCGGTACGGTGTGGAATAGATTCGGTAATGGAAAGAACACGCAGTCAACCTTTTCGCGGTGCACTGGCGAAGGCCAAATGCGCTCAGACGAACAAAAACAACAAAAGAATTTTGCCACTTTTGTTATTATAGTAGTACAGAAATTAAAGTAACGAAAAAATAATATACGAGTATGTGCTGCACAAATGCTCGGCGATTTTTCTTTCCATGAATAACTAACAAAAGAGCAAAAGTCTATGCGATATGTATTGTGCGTAAGCGTATGGATGATTGTCTGTTTTGTGCGTAGGACTCAATTATTCACAGTGATTCATGGACACGATCGAGCAATGCTTCCACAGCTTTACAGTACATAATTTAAGTCAAACATTTCAAGCCTCAAAAAACAACATTCAAAGTTAAACAAGCTAAAAAGAAGTATCGCACGCAAACAGCAGGATATTAATTTTTCTTTTGCGTTTTTTGGTTTTCGTTTATGTGGGTAGGCATCCGTTTGTCACCGTTTGCAAGTTCAGTGACACTAGTGCAGAGGTAGTATTTGGTGCAACCGAAAGCTGCGCATGATTACTACGGAACTTTTAGAGAGAAGTATATTTTGAAATTTTATTTAATCGATTTTTATCCCTGTATGTTGATTTAGTTTACTCTGAAACTACGGAAGTTATATAGCTTTGGTGTCATATTTTTTATTCATATAGTAAGGCCTGGCTGTATTGCTAAAATGATATTTTGACAGTTTGCGATTAAAAATAAAACTAAAATGAGTAACCCACAAATAAAGATGCATTTTACCAAAAGTTTGGTTTTTTGTTTTTTTTTTCTGTAGTTGATCGAGACTTTAGCCGAATCAATCTTTTTTTAGTTCTTTTAAGACTCTAGCCGGCATA
Organism: Anopheles maculatus; assembly: GCA_002091835.1. Taxonomy (NCBI): domain Eukaryota; kingdom Metazoa; phylum Arthropoda; class Insecta; order Diptera; family Culicidae; genus Anopheles; species Anopheles maculatus. Next base: position 54,165 of record KZ061712.1, on the reverse strand, counting down.
TGCTACTTTGTCTTGAATATAAATTGTGTCGCTATCCAAGAGAAATTTCCTATAAGCATACTAAGCTACTCATTCTAAGCGTTTGTAGACATGGACATGGCTTCGTCTCAGATAGGGATAACTTGTTGCATTTTGTACGACAATGTCCGTTTTGTCTAGAATGCTCTTTATAGATTAGTCAGATGTGCTGACACCTTGCTCCAAGTTTTACTGCTGTAAAGCCAATCTATGGTAAAATTGAATTATACAAAGGACGATGGACAGTTCGAGTGTCCTGTGCTAGAGTTAGGCTAGAGCTAGAGTTAATTTATTGCTATTTCCTTACTTCTAGGAATTAATAAACTATTGCAAAAATAGACAGTTCTTGATATTCTTAGGACTTAACCGCTGCGGTGCAATACTGTTAGGGATTTTGGAATCACGTTGAACCGAAAACTAGATTTTTATTAGCAGTACTGTGATTTTTTCGACAAAACTAACAAAAGGCTAGGATTTATTCGTCTTGAAAATATTATGAGCCACACTATTTATTATCGTTAGACAAATCCTTTGTTCATTTCGTGCTCGAGTTCAATTCAGTTATTTGGTGTACTACCTCTAGTGTATGGACAAATCGAATTGAATGCAGAAACTTGTCCTTTGTACCATACTCCATGTTTGTTCTTTGGCTTAGATACACTCGCTAGGATGCATTACAATCCCCAATGCATCTTTTTAGGCAGCGGGATACGACGTTCATTGACGGTCTGAACTTTAACCACTTGAAGCAACTCTCAGGGGTAACTAACGGTAACGGACGTCAACTAGACCTGATATTTGGCAATTCCGCTGCAGCCGCGATCTGTGATTCAGTACACCGAGTGCCTTTGGCGATTATTCCCGAGGACACTCATCATCCAGCATTGGAGACGTGCATCACCGTCATCGCGTCGCCCTCTGATCGTCCGTCTCGTTTAGTTTTGACGCGTGAGCTGAACTTCAGGAAGCTCGACAACAGAAAATTTATTCGTCTCATCTCGACATACGACTGGAGCTCCCTGGACGCTGCTCCTAGTATTGACGAGGCTGTAGCCAAGTTTACGTCTGTGATTTTGTCTTTCCTCTCCCAGTGTTGTCCCTTTCGTACCCCTCCTCCAAATCCCTTGTGGTCAGATAGACACCTTCGTTCCCTTAAGGCGGATCTTAAGCGTGCGCTTCGTGCGTATCGAATGCACCGCTCTACTTTTCACCTGCGTGTCTTCAAATACGCAGCATCTGCTCATCGCAGTTATAACAGGATCCGCCTTCGTACCCATAACGCGCGCATTCAATCCCATCTTTATACAAATCCTAGGTCATTCTGGAGATACGCCAATAGACAACGTGGATCCTCGGGTATTCCAACAAATATGTCTTTGGGCGATTGCTCTGCTTCCTCCCCGTTGGAAATATCTAATTTGTTTGCGCATCACTTCGATGGTCTTTTTGTTGATCCGACCCACTCTACCGCGTCTCTTGTGGCTGGGCTCTCGAGTGTTCCTCGGGACTATATTAACGCTTCTAATTTGTTTGCGCATCGCTTCGATGGTCTTTTTGTTGATCCGACCCACTCTGCCGCGTCTCTTGTGGCTGGGCTCTCGAGTGTTCCTCGGGACTATATTAACGCTCACTCGGT
>KZ061712.1:32657-51117 GCA_002091835.1 Anopheles maculatus | reverse complement strand
CAGCGTCTAAAGTCCTCGAGTCTGTGATCTACTCTTCTATCCTTCCTATTGTTTCCCCGTTAATCCCATCCTCCCAGCACGGTTTCGTGCCGAGACGCTCTACCCTGTCGAACCTTATGTCGTTGATGATCGATCTGTTTCCGCACACAGTCGCTGGTAGGCAGGTCGACGTCATCTACACAGATTTCAAAGCTGCGTTCGACTGTTTGTCGCATCAATTGCTTATGGCAAAGCTCGAGCGAATGGGTTTCGGTGGAGCCCTTCTTCTCTGGCTCTGTTCCTTTCTGAAGGACCGGTCATACAGGGTAAGGGTCGATGGGGCTCTGTCGGACCCGTTCATCAGCAAATCTGGGGTTCCTCAGGGTAGTGTCTTGAGTCCTTTATTGTTTTCACTTTTCATCGCCGATTGCATTCAATCGCTTCCCCCTAACGGTTGTTTGTTGTATGCTGACGATGTCAAGTTTTATCTTCCTGTGTCTTCGTCCCGCGACTCCCGCTCCCTCCAATCCTACATAGATGCTTTCGCTGGCTGGTGCATATCCAACGGGCTCGTTCTTTGTGTCTCGAAGTGCTGTGTAATTTCGTTTGGTCGCTCTTCTTCCAAACATTTACACCAGTATCGGCTCTACGACTCAACACTTCCGCGTGTTTCCTTGGTCAAGGACCTTGGGGTGTGGCTGGACGACAAATTGTCCTTCGAGTCGCATCTCAACTCGGTCCTTGAGCGGGCTAGCAAGGTGTTGGGTCTAATCTCTCGTATGTCCACCGAGATTCGAGACCCGTTATGCCTGAGAGCGCTGTATTGTTGCTGGGTGCGTCCCATCCTGGAGTACGCCAGTGTTGTATGGTCCCCCGCTGGTGTCACCGCTATGAATAGGTTAGAGAGGGTGCAGAGGAAGTTTACGCGGATAGCCGTTAGGCGTTTACTGAACGACCCCAGCACAACCTTACCTTCTTATTCGGAGCGGTGCCAGCTGCTGGGTTTGGTTAAGCTAGAGGATCGTCATGGTCATGCTCGCAAATTATTTATTGCCAACATCCTGCTTTCCAACATTGACTCACCCGCCCTTCTGGCAGCTATCCCTTTATATGTCCCTTCCCATCGCTTACGCGTACGTCCTCCCCTGCTTATCCCTTTTTGTCGTACGCGGTTTTCCCAGAGCGATCCATGGATGCGCGCGTTACTAGCATTCAATTCGGTTGGTGATCTGTTTGACCACAATATCTCCATTAATTGTTTCCGCTCCCGTCTTTTGTCTTCTACATCCTAAAATCTATTTTTCTTTTCTTCACTAGCCATCTCTGCCTGCTCCCTATATCCTCCTTATGTGTTATGTATGTTTAGTTATAAGATAAATTGACTTTGTAAAGCCCTTGAGGCAAACAATTTGAATAAAGAAGAATAAGAATAAGAATTAAGTCCAAGCTTTCCGTCGGTGAGATAGATACATTTCATCTATTGGCTAGAGCTACTAATAATGTTGCTTCTAAAATGTCCCGTAAAAAAGACCACTTAGAACTGACCTTAGAAGACATGTACAACACGAAAACGATTTAGGATTTTTGTTAAATACTTTTTCATTTCATTGAATTAAATTGATTTATAAGGATATGCGCATAAAAAACCTGTACGTCATTCAAAATACGTGAAACACATTGTGATTCAAAGTATGGTATTTTGGGAATTCTATGTTACAGTATTATTCCACGTCGCCGTATTTCTAGTTTAATACTTTGTTATAAAGTTATTTTGTGCCTTATAACTTATTAAACATTATGTTTAGTAGCGGATTTCTACGAAAAATGCGGGTCTGTCGGATTTTAAAGACACTATAGAATACTTAATCGTAAAAGCAAAATTTCGAATGCTATCTTTAAGGTGCTTGTTCTCCTCAACGTGTATAAAAATGCAATTAATTATATTCGCACATAAATAAGTGTGCAGTAAGCCACAAGAAACAACTGGCACAACAACCGTGCAATTAATCTTCGCTCGGCAGGGTAATGTGCAGCAAACCATTTTAATTTTTGGAAAACTTTTTAATTTAAGCGCAACACGCGCCGTTCCTTTTAATTTGCTCTAGCTTCATGAAACAACCATTAGTGCAACCACGGCATGGAAGCAGCGAGTTCGTAAACAATCGCGATAAAGTATATTGGTTGGATGAAGAAAGTAAAAAAACGAACCAAGTCACACTATTTTATGACAATTAAGTACACTAATGGTAAAACATCCGTTCCACTTCGTCCCCATATCGAGTGCTCGCGTTTAAAAGGTTTCCCTCTTCGGATCGCATAACATGAGCGTTTCATTCGACAAATTTGTGAGCAAAACTCTCACTGCCAAACGAACCATTCTCCACAATTAAGCAAAGTCGAAGAAGAAATTTAGAGGGAGCAGCTATTGCCAAGATACACCACTTTACGGGACGACACTTGAAACAACACTTTAAGCTATAAAAATCCTCTTTCTTCTTCGGACGATGAAGCGCGCCAGTTAGATTCGCGTTCGAAAATGTGGAACACGCCACCGTCGGGAGTTGCATTTGCGAATTCTCGCGAGCACAAACACAACGCAAGCGGAAGGCTAAATCGCTACCAGCTGGTTTTGTCGATGGCTTTCGACGGTGGTTTTGGTGGATGGTCAGTGTAGGTCCGGCTTGGGTTGGGAAGTAACATTCCTGCCCGTGGCATCACCAAAAACCCCAACCACCACTTTTTTATCGGATGCCACCACCACTGGAAGCGTTTTATTTCTATGTCTTTCGGGAACGGGAGCGCTCTGTACCGCGACCAGCTGAAGTGGATAAAATTCAATTCAATTAAGTTTTAAATTAAATGTCCGAGTTGGCGAGGGATCCGTCCTGTCCGGTCCGGTCTCCTGGTCTGTTTTGTGGTCGGTCCACGCCTCGTCCCTGCGTGCTAAAGTGTGGCCGACCCGGCCGATGGTGCGCCTTCGCTGGGAAGGGTAAAAATTATGCTTTACCCGAAATATATCTCTTTCGTTCTAGCGCACTGTTTCGTCCAGCTGGTTTCCAAGAGCAGATCCAAGAGGACAGAAAGAGTGGTAACCATCCAAACGGATCAAAGTAATTCCAATGGTCGAACGGATGCGAAGGAACGTGCATCCGGAAGTGGTGGTTATGTTCGCCGAGAAGAAGTAGACGAAGCAACATTATCGTTATTTTCATCATCATTATCGTTGTTATCTTTCGGAGATACGGGGAGTTCCCAGACTCGATTGGAGACAAGAAGGCGCCCACAACTACCATGTTTTTTCTCTTACGAGAGAGATCATCCTTGGCGATAGGATACGGGATGAAGTTCCGGCGGCCTTTCGGAAATCGCTTCAAATGAAAAGCTCGACAGCAAACAATATCGAATGTAGCGTGCGGAAAACGATTCCGTGCTTGGTTTTTGTAGATCCCGATTGTGGCTTGTAGAAATTGAAGAATGGCTCTTTGGTTTGAAGGTCAGGCTATTGTGTTGGTGTATTAAAACATGATTTAATGCTACTTTTTACCAGTATGTTTGCAGCGTAACAAACACGGGATGTTGAGAAGATTTAGAGTATTATTTTATTTCATAAAGACTAGCCGTAATAATAAGGATTAATTGAAAAAAATCTTTAAACATTCATTTTAATCACCCCTACCAACTCTTAAAATAGATTTAATCAAAAAGAAAACACATAACAACACCGCTTTCCGAATGATATTCAATCTTAACTTCTATTTTTTGCATCAACATGTACAAAAGTTCACATTGTTCAACAAAGTTCCAGCTTAAGAATCCCGAGCAAAACGAAATGTATATCTCCTACTTTACGAAAGATCTTCGTTTAGTTTCATTTCGCTTACCTTCTTTTGAATCCTTAGAGCAGCTCGTTTTACCCTCCCGACAGCTTTTACATTAAACTGCATCAGTTTAAAGAATGGGCGAGTTTTAGTGTTTGCCATCCTTTTTATCAACCATCCCATCCGTCGCACCATTTCCTTGCCACAATGCAAGCAGATCCTAATGGACTTGGCTCGGGAAAAAGATGCGAATAATCTCGCAACGTTTCGCTTGTTGTGGAAAATTCACCAGACATTCCAGTTAAGATAAGGTAACGTGCATTCTCTGTCGGATTTAAAGAATGACTTTTAGCTGCATTATGCAGCATTTCTGCAGGCAAGCCCGTCAAAGCGGGACAAGTTGCAGAACGCAGACAGGCCGCGGTTGTTAAATCGTCTCTTGGAATTTTTGATGTGAAAATTGTTTGCAGTAACTTGGTGGTAGAACGGTAATAGACGCATCGTGAAAGTAAATTTCCATTGTTTGCATGCCTTTGTTAGTTATCATAAGGAGTGTTTTGTTATGGATTTTCATGCTATGCGAAACATGACGTAATTCAAATACTTTTTTTTAGTTTAGCTTGGTTTCAACTGAGTCTTGATTTTCATTTAAATTTATTCATTTAAGAAATAAAACTGTTACATCTGTTTGTGATCTTAAGAATAAAAAACTGGGCGATTACTTAACCTTCTTTCCTTTTGAGATCAATAATGTCCTAAAAGGCAAGAAAATTGATGTTGAAATATGCAAACTACTGCAACAACACATTCAAGCGCCTGGTTGTGTGCAATATCACGCCCTTATGCTCTTCACATTTTAATACAAGAGGTAGAGCAATACCTAATACATTTAATAAGACAGTAGCATAATAGTAGCATACATCGAATCATTTGATTTGTTTGAGGTGGAACAGTTTTTCTTATTTTTATCAGAAATATATAAATCATATTCATAATTACGAAAATAACTATCACTGTTAAATAAACATGTTGTTATTTAAACTGCATAAGTACAAAATCACATTCAAGCATCATGCTTAATCTTAAGCCTTAGAGCTTATCCATTTTTTCATTTCATTTAATTAAACGTTAATCTAGCTTGAAATAATCTCCATCTGTTAAGACGTTTTCAATTAAACCGGTACGCTAAATGGCCGGTCAAATCATCCTAGAACTCGCTTGCCACATCTCTCGGAGAACGATTTGTTACCTTTATTATCAAACACGCATAAAACAGTCGTGTTGACGAACAGTGACAACGATCAACAGACAGAACAAGCGTGCAAAATCTCTCATCTTCAATCCTGATAGAACACATGATGGGAATACTAATCGTCGCTCATCCATCCCAAACCCCCGGCTGGGGGCCCTTCCTTCGTGCGAAAGTGTTGCTCTCGGGTAGTGCATAAAACAGGCGGGTCCGTACTATGTTGGCTTTTAGCCCAAAAAGCACGACGCCACACTGCGAAAAGCAATGGCTGTCGATAAATTTCGGGACGTGCGGTTTTACACCGACAACCCATTTCTATTCTATCGAACGAGCGTTCCTATTCGGTCGTCCCAAAAACCTCATTTCACGTTCCCATTTTTTGCTTTCGTTTTGTTTCGGTTTGGTTTTGCTCAGTCAGTCCCGGGCTTTCGTACATCCACGGTATAGGTACACTTAGGCTTTGGCGCACTGTGTGCAATTTGTATCCCAAAGTTAAACGATAAACCCGGAACGCTACGCCCCATGTTCCCGTGACTCCGCACGAGCTGGGCTGACTTCCGCCGAACATGATGCTTTTAGCGACTCGACACTTCGTGCCGCTGGCTTGACCGGCACCACGAACTTCTTTTACTGACTAAAAGCTGACGACTGAAAATGGACAGGGCGGTAATTTATCTTGTCGGCGGTCCCAACCGAAATTGCCCGCCGTACCTAGTTATTTTGGTCGCAAAACAACTTCTCCGCCGGGCGCAAAAAGCAAGAAAGAGGTAAAATAAAATACATTCTTCTAAGGGAAGATGCTGAAACGATAAGATCACGGATCGTTTTGGGGTGGGCGTTTTTCTGCACTAAATTTAGCATGCTTACTGTTTGCATCCTTTCTGGCGACTGTTTTCTGCTGTCCCGTCACTCTGGGCTCCGGCTTTTTGTCCCCGAAACTCTGACTCTCGTTCATCATTCGGATTGTACAAGACACGAATCAAGCGCTATCATGTCGTTTCCGTTTTTTTGTTGTTGTGTACGATTGTTGTTTAAAGATTAAAAGACAGTAGTGAGCTGCCAACTTGCCTTTAGAAAACACAGTCCGCTGCTTATCCCATGGAAAGCGGAAGAAAAACGCACGCAGACAATGGCTCACACCAGACAACCGAAACAACAATACATCTGCTTCTAGAATAGTAGAACAGCGAAACCCATCCCCCCCCGACCTGGAACTTTTTCCACTTTTCCGCTACCTCATCATCTGTGGGCGAAGTTTCGTTTGTTTGCTTAGGTAAACCCTGCTATCTCGTGGTTCTAATCGGCTAAAATGGTTGTACCTGCTGATTAAAGAAACTAAATACGGCCAGTTATCTGACGCAGACGGTTTCGGAACTTTAGAATGATGTTTTTGGTTCCGTTTGCTCCGCACAAGTCAGAGAGAAAAGTTAATTAGATTTTTCAACCAAATGCTTACGCACTAGCTAGAGCAAACAGGCCGGATGAAAATATTTCTTTGTTGCTAAAGAAAACGTAAGGACTGCCAGCTTTGTTTGGTTAAAATTCGGCTTAATTTGGTACTAACGAGTGTAACGGGTCGAAACATCGAAGAGGTTTGTTTTCGAAGGATCCCGTTGTACCTTTTCCTGGTTAGGGATCGCTTCTCACTTCCTGTTAACCTTAACTAATTAAATAATGTATAGCAATTTTCTTTGTGGAACATTAGGACATACGGCTTTGATTTTTCCAACTAGAAAGTCTTGACAAGAAGCGCCATGACATTCCCGTTGGAGGAAAACAATTCGCATAATGGCGTTTAACTATTCCGAGATGATTTTGGGACGGACTTTCTCGTCATCGTTAAGACGGAGTTTTCTTAAGCTCGATGCACGTATCACTTTCTTCTAACGCTCCGCAAAGCTCCCAGTAGCTTGTGAAGTCTTGAGAAGTGTGAAGATGATACTTGATCCTAGCTGATGATTTGATTAGGGATTTTGTTTCGAAAGCAATAAAGACGATGATGGCCGTTAGCAATTGCACCACAGAGGGCTTTTTACCTAATTACCCATCCATACAACAGACAATTGGATAGATAGGTTACGGGAGGAGTTATCGATACACAGAGATGGGTTATATTCAATCAAACTTTAAACCTCCAGATATGTTTGATACCCTGATGGCGATTAAGGTAATTGACAGATTTGATTGAATATGATGTAGACATGATTAAGTTTTGTTCGTTGAAGAATAACAAAGGTTCTTCCAAGTTCAATTGGAATAGTTTGATTGCATTATACCACGACTAGCAAATATTATCTCACAGAAAAAAAACATATCGTGTCTAAAGTATAACTTAATGCCCCGAAAAGAAACGATTCGCATTGGAACCACCCCAACCATCCATAATTTCCAATAAAACTCACCAAACAAAAACCCAATTCCACTAGCGATAATCTATAAAGATTGCGTTTTTTGCTTTGCTCGACCACAATGGAATCCTTCCATTGGCAACGGAAATTCAAGTGTCAAGATGAGAAACCTACCTCAACGAGGAAAGAATTATGAGACCGAAACCCCGAACGGAACTGCCGATAACAACGCAATCAAATGAAGCAATCGCATAAAGCAATTGCATCGCATGAAAGGAAAAGCAATGGAAAGAAGGAGAGACAGAGTGAAAAATGATCAAACAACGGTAACTAAAAATTCTGTATCAAAGCAAAAACAAAAAACACATTGGCGAGTAGCAAGTAAATCGAGTGAAAGTATCGTGTCGTTGGTGGTTGTTCGTTGTACAAGAGGAAAAACCCGGATTCGATTCGAGTGGCACGGGAACGAAGGAAAACAACGATCGTATATCACCATAAATGGAATGGAATGAAAATTGCATGGTTAGAAGCTATAAAACGACATGCCTTTTTACCTCCACCTGCTCTCTTGCTCGTCTCGTAAGCCGTCCCCACCAAAGTGGGGGGATCAATTTGGGTATTTCGTTTTCATTTATTGGAAGCATGTACCAGGACCGGATTGTCGTTCGTTTTTTTATCACTAGTTTGGCTCGTTCTGTTCAGTAGCAGCCGGGTTTGGCATTCACCCGGCAGTGTTAGTGTTCGGTCAGTGAATGGATACAGAGCAAAAGGACATAACAAGGGTACACAACGAAGAGACGAAAAAAAAAACTCTCCCCGAGAGCCAGACTTTGCTGTCACGCACCATACTCTCGGCTCCGTTTGTCAACGAACGAATTGTGGACGCCTTCAGAGCATGGTGTGGCCATTGGCCATCTCGTTTTTCGACTTACGTTCGATTACTGTTCGCATCGTGCATTTTAGTTTTGTTCCAAAAAACCAAAGGAAACGCAATTCGGCATTCTAATATGATCTGATGCCAGTACACAACCGGACATACCAATTTCCAGAAGCCAAGTCCGACCGTTTGCACGATGAAAGGATCTTGAGTTTAAGCAGGCTGTTCGGGCTACCAAAAGTCTATGTTTAGCTTTGGTCACAACAGAAAAGCCAACGGGAAGTCAGATCCACATGGTTCGGATCGTATTTGTGCTACAGGTTTCCAATGTTAGGCCTATTCACATTCGACTTCGATAAACCCTACACGCACAGCTGTGGGGATATTCGTGTACATACAGGCAGGAAACAACCGGATTGTGATGAGAAATAGCTAGCAATCCGATTTGCGACTGCCAGAAACACCAAACAAATTCCCTCTATCGGACCTCGATCTTAATACAACGCATGACGTTTCGCCAAAACACACAATTGGCAAAATTGAGTGGAAATTCTCGCCTGCAGACAAATGAAACCAATCCAAACAGTGTACATCTGCTGGAACAAGATGCAGCGGAATCGGTGCTCTGCTGCTGTTGCTGCACCTTTTACACATCTGGTCTGGTGGTGTTTGGTGCGTTTTTTTTCCACTCCCATTTTGTTTTTATTTCCCGGTAAGCTGTTGACCCACAACACAACAAGAAAAAGCGACCAATGCTCTTGCAACCTCAACCAACCGCCGTGGGTGTGATAGAAACGGTCGAAACAAAACATAAAAAAACGGACACTCAGGACCCACGATCACCACCTCGTATGTCAGTGGCTGGCGTGAAAAATGGCAAAAGGATAAAGAGGAAATTAGCTGCACGAACTGGCACAACTTTAGCCCATGCAGCGAATGGGAACGCTTTCTAGAAAAATGTAAGCGCTAGAAACACGCGATGTTGCATGCGGTTAAGAAAATTCGATTTCCCATCCGTGTACTGTCCCGGTAGCGGTCAAGAGGTAACTTCGGGGTAGCTTATATGCATTGGGAGCTGAACACACGAACTTCCAGGCTTGGTATGCTTTTCGTGGTAAACCTGTGTTTTTTTTTTTTTTTGGTTCGAAACCTACCTAGACGCGAACGCCATTTTGGGCTAGCTGCATGGGTTGATAGTTGATTAATGTCACCGGGATGTTGGATGAATAATTTGTAAATCTTTAACCGGGGAATTTGTAGCTCCGGGACTTCGGGAGCTACCGTTCGCTACCTTTACTCGGTGGCCTTGTTTACTTGTCTGTTTGCATTGCACGCGCGCGTGTGTGTGTTTGTATCCGTGTGGTGACCGGGATTTACGAGCCCGGTACGAGCGACCCGGTAGCTCTGGGATGGGCGGGCGCTAGTCCTTGGCATAAATTAGATAAGAACCCCCACGGGGGAAAACGCTCATTGGAGTGCAAGTAAAACGAGGATAAATTGGGGAAGTAACAAGGGAACACATGTCCGGGCGGCGGTACTGTGATGTAAATTAACGGTTTAAGTCTACATATTATAAGGCGCAAAACTTTACCGTGACAGCACAACACGTACCGCTGGAGGTACACTTGCACAAAGTAATCTTTTTGAGCATCATGTGAATAAGTGAGAAAGGCGTTTGAGGCAATAATAACAGCGTACAGTAATTAAGAAAAAGGCTTTTTCTCCACTCCCATTTTGTTTTTATTTCCCTTTAAGCTGTTGACCGACAACACAACAAGAAAAAGTGACCAATGCTCTTGCAACCTCAACCAACCGCCGTGGGTGTGATAGAAACGGTCGAAACGAAACATAAAAAACGGACACTCAGGACCCACGATCACCACCTCGTATGTCAGTGGCTGGCGTGAAAAATGGCAAAAGGATAAAGAGGAAATTAGCTGCACGAACTGGCACAACTTTAGCCCATGCAGCGAATGGGAACGCTTCCTAGAAAAATGTAAGCGCTAGAAACACGCGATGTTGCATGCGGTTAAGAAAATTCGATTTCCCATCCGTGTACTGCCCCGGTAGCGGTCAAGAGGTAACTTCGGGGTAGCTTATACAGAACGAGCTTATATGCATTGGGAGCTGAACACACGAACTTCCAGGCTTGGTATGCTTTTCATGATAAACCTGTGTTTTTTTTTTTGTCCGAAACCTACCTGAACGCGAACGCCATTTTGGGCTAGCTGCATGGGTTGATAGTTGATTAATGTCACCGGGATGTTGGATGAATAATTTGTAAATCTTTAACCGGGGAATTTGTAGCTCCGGGACTTCGGGAGCTACCGTTCGCTACCTTTACTCGGTGGCCTTGTTTACTTGTCTGTTTGCATTGCACGCGCGCGTGTGTGTGTTTGTATCCGTGTGGTGACCGGGATTTACGAGCCCGGTACGAGCGACCCGGTAGCTCTGGGATGGGCGGGCGCTAGTCCTTGGCATAAATTAGATAAGAACCCCCACGGGGGAAAACGCTCATTGGAGTGCAAGTAAAACGAGGATAAATTGGGGAAGTAACAAGGGAGCACATGTCCGGGCGGCGGTACTGTGATGTAAATTAACGGTTTAAGTCTACATATTATAAGGCGCAAAACTTTACCGTGACAGCACAACACGTACCGCTGGAGGTACACTTGTACAAAGTAATCTTTTTGAGCATCACGTGAATAAGTGAGAAAGGCGTTTGAGGCAATAATAACAGCGTACAATAATTAAGAAAAAGGTAATGTAATTCAAAGCATTAAAAAATAATTACTTCTAATATTGAGAATAGATACAACAGTAGAAAAAATATTTAAATAATATTACAAAACAAAATATAAGCATTATTCGGATTCTACTATCTTTTCCAATGCTGGACTGAACATCAAGCTTAAAAAAATAAAAAGTGAAACCAGAATTATTAGTCTTCTTCTTCTTTCTTGGCCTAACGACCCTTAGGTCATGCCTGCCATTTCTGGCTTACTAGACTTATTGTTACCGCATAGTTGGATAGTCAGTCCTCACTATGGGATACTATGGGAATTATTAGTCTAGTCTGGACGATTAGTTTGTACGAACAGAATGGTCAGATCTTATTAAACGATTTCCTCAGAACAATTACAGAATTCTGGTACATGTACTCTGGTGTAATTCTGGTGGCATGTACTTATCGGACATCCTTAAGTTGTACAAGACAAGGATACTGGCAATATGGATGCATATGCTTCCATTGGGCATCCCATTTTAATCAAGCCATATGATGTCGCTGTGTTATGTGTGGATTGATGACTCGTCCACTCCGTTTTGAGCTTTCGCGAGTTCACGTGGCGAGCTTAGCCTTCTCGTACAGAAATCCATAAGATAGGCTTTGAGTATACATTCATGCAAACATTTCATGATATTGCTTCTTTACAGATGCATCCTAATATTCCAAAAAAATATAATTTTGTACCAGCTTATCTGGGTCCGAAGTTCGCGCTTTACAGACGATACATCGGTGACAGACTGCTTCAGGAAAGAAATTATAAAGGCTGAAGCTTTTATTTTTTCATTTATTTATAGAGGCTTTGGGTCTTAGAGACCTCATTCGCCTCTTTTTAAAGGCTGAAGCTTGTGCTTTAGAAGGGTTACGATTGGCTTATACTACCTCACGAGCACATGCATGCCCCACAGTCTCTCTGTATGGCTCGGTGGCAGAGCCTGTGAGACACAGATGAGATCAAGACTGAGATTTATCTTCAGAGTATAAAACAGGTCAGTTTCTAGGAGAAAATGGCTCACAACTAATGTGAATTGTGTTTTAATTGTAAATTAATCTAAGAATAACTAAAGTGAATGTATAAAAAAAAATATATTGATCTTTAATATTTTTATTAACGTTAACGTGTACTCGAATTTCATAAAGTTTATTTCTATTTTGATGGAAACCTGAATGATTTTTATATAAAGGATATAGTAAACTAGAATAAACAGTTTTACTTTTACCCAAATAAATACATTTGCTTGCCCGATTGCATCTTACTCATGTAATCGTATTAAAGTAACGATGTCTTCAATTAAGCGCTAATAAATAAAAACACTTCATTACATTACTCCGCAACGTTAAGCTTAATCGAGATAGGCTGCCACAGTAAGCGTAATCTCATTCGGTACACCAACCTCACAGATACTTGCCTACCTTCAGGCGCTTAATTCGCGCTCTCTTGAGAACGCCACTAGATAACGTTGCCCACGATTCCGTTTAGTATGCAAACATCACCATTTTCAGTAGACACAGGCAATTATGGGCCCGCAAGTAACGCACACTCGGGGCCTTGCAACGCTTCGGTGTAAAAGTTAACAAACTATTCACACGGCTTATGATATACACAGCTAGCGCATGGTTCTCGGCGGATAACACCTTCAACATAGGACCTGCGGCACAAGGATCGCTTTTAATTTCACACCACTGACTCGTACTATCTTCCACCCGACCATTGGAAGGTGATCCGGTCGGTATGTCTAGGATTCTCAGGTGCACAAAAGATCACACACATTGCATCATTACTGTTGTGGTGTAGGGCAAAGGGTTTGAGCAGAAGGTTAAGCTTGTACTCCTCGTATGTGTCAAGTGCACCGCTTATCGCATGCACTGCACATGTTACGAGGTGGAAAAAAAGTGTCACCATTTGCATTCGAGCTTAAAAAGCAATGAGCTGCGGAAATAGGTCGTGAGGTAGCAATGGATACGGCCATGCTTTTTATGGCCATTTGAACGGTGGGACGCAAGGGCGGAGTGCTGGCAAGGTCTGTCGCTCTCCAAATAGGCTTCCAGTCTCGTTTGGGGTAATCCTGCACCGGGTTAGTTGACACGGTCTAAAGCATGTCTGCTGATGCCATGGTTTGGAAAGTGCTGTAGGAAAATTATAAACTATCCTGAGCTTAAGCTTCCACGAAGAAGCAACCAAAAAAAAAGAGGCCAACTAGCTGCAGCAGCATCAAGGCAACTGTTAAACTTGGCCCTGGAAGCGACAGTTGAAGCGTGTCGGGTTTTCGTGTGTATCACGATGAAAGTACCTTCAAAACGCCACCAACCATCAGCATCGGCTTCAGAGAGTGATGCTATTTGATTTCAAAGGATGAAACCATCCAACACGGGACAACACGGGCCAGCACGATGGCGTGTCTGAGCTCGTTCCGAAGGCCGGAGACCTTCACCGGTAAGTTGGCGTTGGAAATTTCGGGTTCGTCTGTTTCCCACAGCTTGGTTGTATATTTCGTGGGAGATCAGTCGACGGGAAAATCAAAGAACCATGCTACACACGCGTGCAACGAGTAAACGGTGTCGCCCTATTGTTTTGTTTCTCGCTTTCGTATGACGTCAAGTGGGCGATGGTTGGACGCGGAGTTTGAATGTCGGAGAATGGGAACACACATTCAACTTTCGCTCAAAACACAACAAACTCGCTTCCACGGAACGAAATAGCGAAATTTGACGGAACCTTTAACAGCCAGTACGTGCATGCTCGCGAATTCTTAAGAGGATTGATTCACCATCACAATGCCAGCGCTATTTTGGGGAGGGGGAACGTATCCTTGAAAGGAAGCAACAGTGTCCCAAGCGTACGGTGTCTGCCACTTGAATTACTTGAAGGACCCACTCGTGGGAAATGGAAAACGCTAACGCAACTACACAAACAGCAGCAGCAGCAGCGCACGAGAGTTGCCGCCATTTCCTATCAGTCAGAAGGAAACAATGAAGCACTAACGACAAATCGTTACAATAAACTTACTGTATGTTCGGGAAGGATTTGTTCGGCTTTCATCTCCCATGGTTTCTTTTTCGACACAACTCTTTCATGTTTTGCGAAATTATTTGTTGCTCCCTGTTGCAGCTGGGTTAGTTTTGTTTGATATCGCCACTACTCCGTTTGCCGCCGGGTACAAACAAGATAAAATGGAACCGATGCCGGAACTGGAATGTGGAGCAACGAATGACGAGGCGCATTGACGACGATGGAAAAGTTAAACAAAAGCTTGCTTCCGCTCCGTATGAAAGGATACAACAGCAGGGTATTATATACACATGAAACGCTAGGAGATATTTCGGTTTGAAGTGGAAAACTCGGATCTGGCACGGTTGTAAAGAGGCGACAGAGTGTGATGGTATGTGTGCTTAGAGAAAATAGTTTAAAACTACTATCCTTTAGCTGGGCACAGTTGGGACAGATGGGACACATTGAAAATATTGAGAAAGATTAGGTAAAACATTACACAGTAGGAGCATCGAATCGTTGGCAATATAACGAATATCACAGATATTGAACAAATTTGTATTGATTTTGTTTTAAAAATATCAGTTATATTTGTTATGATATTTTTATTCTGTTTATTTATGATAAAAGTCGTTCATCTAAAGTTCTGAATAGTAAAACAAATTATGTGCTTAAGAAATGCTTGTTCTCGAAAAGGCCTAGTCTCGTGCCTCTGTGAATGGTTTTACAGACTGTCTGTTTTGGACCATTTTTTTTCAGGAATGATCTCCGTAGTATAAATTGAACAGCACGTTGTGGTAAAGATAGGTTTTTCGAATTGTATGATAAACATTGTCTATCAGGAGCGTGAGCAAGAAAGTAAACGAAATAAAAAAGACAGAACAAGAAGTAGTACAAAAGAATTGTGCGTATACAAAAAAGTATTCGTGACGAACTAATGGAACAGGAAGTACGGGATGCTATCAGTATTACGATAAATGATAGCTTCCGTGCAATGAAGTTTGCTTCGATATGGAAATATCTCGCTATGGAAATAAGACGACAACGGACAGGATAGAGAGTCCTTAAGTGAACCCTAGTTCTAAAACCCAACAGGCTTCAGACATGGACAAACAATCAGATACAGTGATTTGTACGGAACGAATAACTACATCACAGAGGTTGTACCAGAGCAAATTTGTCAGGGATCTGGTAAACGAAATCACACAACACTTTTAATAACAGAGGAGTAGGCCCTTTCTACGACTCAAAATAGAGAAAGAATTAAAGACAGTTTGCAGTGTATAACAGTCAACAGGAAAATCTTTAGATATTCTACATATCCATATCCTTCAATACGGAACATTAAAGTACAGTCATTGACAAATAACTGAAATAAAAGAGGAATAAGGGTGGTCCGATAGTCGAGGAGATAGCGGCGCTGGTCTTCACATGCCAGGACCAGGTATTGAGGCCCACCCTGACCGAATCCCAGTTCGCAGGACTGACTATTCTTCTACGGGCGTTGCTGCGAAACTCGATATCGCACGGTGCAAGAGCATGCGAGATTCTCGACAGAGGGCGCCTCCGCCATTTCGCCCAAAAGAATTGTGCGTATACAAAAAAGTATTCGTAACGAACTAATGGAACAGGAAGTACGGGATGCTATCAGTATTACGATGAATGATAGCTTCCGTGCAATGAAGTTTGCTTCGATATGGAAATATCTCGCTATGGAAATAAGACGACAACGGACAGGATAGAGAGTCCTTAAGTGAACCCTAGTTCTAAAACCCAACAGGCTTCAGACATGGACAAACAATCAGATACAGTGATTTGTACGGAACGAATAACTACATCACAGAGGTTGTACCAGAGCAAATTTGTCAGGGATCTGGTAAACGAAATCACACAACACTTTTAATAACAGAGGAGTAGGCCCTTTCTACGACTCAAAATAGAGAAAGAATTAAAGACAGTTTGCAGTGTATAACAGTCAACAGGAAAATCTTTAGATATTCTCCATATCCCTATCCTTCAATAGGGAGAATGAAAGTTCAGTCATTGACAAATAACTGAAATAAGGGTGGTCCAAGAGTCGAGGAGATAGCGGCGCTGGTCTTCACATGCCAGGACCAGGTATTGAGGCCCACCCTGACCGAATCCCAGTTCGCAGGACTGACTATTCTTCTACGGGCGTTGCTGCGAAACTCGATATCGCACGGTGCAAGAGCATGCGAGATTCTCGACAGAGGGCGCCTCCGCCATTTCGCCACGACCGTTCGCGTTGGGGTAAACGTGCAGTGCCGCAAAGGAGGACACTCGGTGTCTGAGAGTGAATGAAAACGCCGTTTGTTTTTTAACTCCCCGTAAATAAACTCGGACAGTTTTTTGGAGTTTAAGAAGCCGTATGACATTACTTGGACGCCGAAAGAAACAATTGATTTGCTTAGCAATTTATATGTTCAATCAGAATTTATAAATCATTAAAAGTATACAATCAAGCATATTATGAGTCCAAGTGGCATAAAATGAAAGACTAAAGGACCAAAGTTGCACTCTGCAACAAAGCGAATCTTCTTTCTGCAATCGAGAGAATAATTTAAGAATTGTAAAAAAACGAACACATTATCTAATGGCGTGTAAGTTTTCCAATATCGCTAGCTGCACTCTCCTAGCCCCATTTTGTTTGCAATCGTACGGGTTTGTCTTTGGTCAATGGATGTAGCTCGCAAAATTTTATGGCTCGCTTTAAAGACCATTAAACGGTTACAATATGTCGTGCCACTAGCATATACACGAACAGAGATGATTCCTTCCTTCCGAACGAGTAGTTTCAGTTAATCGTTCTGCCACCATTTAATGTACACAAAATGGTAAAGAACCTGATGCTCAACACCTTCGTCCTGTTTCCTTTACTTCGCCAGCACAATTGAAACATTAATATCATCTCGGCTTCTTTTTGTTCTATTCCGAATCCGAAACATCTTTCGCGTGATACTAAGCGAGCAATAGAAGTAATGGTTGGGCCACAACTTACTACAACTGCGTTCGGTTAGTCTTTCTTACATGCGATTAGGTGGTCGGCCGACAAAGGAAAATGATAAGAAGCGGTAGCAGTAGAAAACAATTTATCGCTTCATTAGGCGTCGAGTGATGGACGACACGCGGGGTTGCGTGGCACGCTTAATGACCGCCAACGAACGAATATCTGAATATCAATAGAAATCGAAGAAACAGAATGTTTCGCAGCTGTTTGGGCCTTTTATGTAGCTTTCGAAAGTCGTGCGCGCGCGTGTGTGTGTGTGGTTTTAACGAGCCGACGGCTGTATATTTATGCTGGAATAAAAAGAACCCGCCATCTTTCGCTCGAGTCATTCCGGGAGAATCGTTTAGAAGAGCTCTTTATCTCATTAAAGTTTACTTCCATTCTTATTTATTCGAGATCATTAAAAGAACGTTACCGCAGATGGTACGGACGCGCTCAATAGCGCTGTGCAGAAAGAGTTTAGCATCCACTGCTCTAACGCAGAAAGATTACAAAAATAAAACAGAACCAAAGAAAGTCGACAAACTTCATTTAAGAACAAAGTTCATTCTTTACTCGAGAGCTTCAATGACCTCTGGAAGATATCCGAGATTGTATCCACCAACCCAACCCATCATCTCTGACGAATAAAATACCAGCAGACCATCCAATAAGTCCGAAGAAACGTTAGGACAAATTGCTCCTTCCGTTTTCCAATCGAGCAGTTCAATTTATTCCACTGCAGCTCAACAGTGGCCGCATTGGTTTCACTTTTCTTCCCAGAACTGTCACTTCTCGCTCAAAGCCCCGGACGATGTGCTTTCTCTTCCGCTCGATTTGTGTAGCGATTTGCCTGTCGTATTTGCGAACCATTCCAGCGAATCCTTTCGATTGCCACTCAAGACCGAGGCAATCGTTCACATTTACCGTTCATCCGAAGGGATATATATGCAGCAAAACATTGACGTTGGGATTTTATGTCTTCTCTGTCTCGATCCGGGTATGGATGGGAATAGTTTTAAAGTTAGGACAGTTTTATCAATCATAGACGTAGGCTTTAAGAAGGGGTTTATGTTTTTTGATATCACTTTTATATAAAAAAACATATACTTTAACCTTTTCCTCGTCTAGTCTTATCTTAAAGATTAATCCTATGCCACAAGTATTATTGATAATTGAATCATTTCGCAGAAAGTTAGCAACATTCACACCGCAGTTTGCCTCAAGCAAGTTGCTTAACAAGGTGACAAGCTGGTGTTTGATCCGGTTAGATACTGATGGATCTATTCCAATGTCTCAGCTAGTCATTAAGGCGGCTTGTAGCTTAGTTTCGAGAAAACGAGAGTGCTCGCTTGTTAACTGTCTTAATTGGCCTACCTCAAACTAATGACACTTGATCCTTCCGAGA
>KZ061712.1:0-32276 GCA_002091835.1 Anopheles maculatus | reverse complement strand
AAAAAGAGGCCAACTAGCTGCAGCAGCATTAAGGCAACTGTTAAACTTGGCCCTGGAAGCGACAGTTGAAGCGTGTCGGGTTTTCGTGTGTATCACGATGAAAGTACCTTCAAAACGCCACCAACCATCAGCATCGGCTTCAGAGAGTGATGCTATTTGATTTCAAAGGATGAAACCATCCAACACGGGACAACACGGGCCAGCACGATGGCGTGTCTGAGCTCGTTCCGAAGGCCGGAGACCTTCACCGGTAAGTTGGCGTTGGAAATTTCGGGTTCGTCTGTTTCCCACAGCTTGGTTGTATATTTCGTGGGAGATCAGTCGACGGGAAAATCAAAGAACCATGCTACACACGCGTGCAACGAGTAAACGGTGTCGCCCTATTGTTTTGTTTCTCGCTTTCGTATGACGTCAAGTGGGCGATGGTTGGACGCGGAGTTTGAATGTCGGAGAATGGGAACACACATTCAACTTTCGCTCAAAACACAACAAACTCGCTTCCACGGAAATAGCGAAATTTGACGGAACCTTTAACAGCCAGTACGTGCATGCTCGCGAATTCTTAAGAGGATTGATTCACCATCACAATGCCAGCGCTATTTCGGGGAGGGGGAACGTATCCTTGAAAGGAAGCAACAGTGTCCCAAGCGTACGGTGTCTGCCACTTGAATTACTTGAAGGACCCACTCGTGGGAAATGGAAAACGCTAACGCAACTACACAAACAGCAGTAGAAGCGCACGAGAGTTCCCGCCATTTCCTATCAGTCAGAAGGAAACAATGAAGCACTAACGACAAATCGTTACAATAAACTTACTGTATGCTCGGGAAGGATTTGTTCGGCTTTCATCTCCCATGGTTTCTTTTTCGACACAACTCTTTCATGTTTTGCGAAATTATTTGTTGCTCCCTGTTGCAGCTGGGTTAGTTTTGTTTGATATCGCCACTACTCCGTTTGCCGCCGGGTACAAACAAGATAAAATGGAACCGATGCCGGAACTGGAATGTGGAGCAACGAATGACGAGGCGCATTGACGACGATGGAAAAGTTAAACAAAAGCTTGCTTCCGCTCCGTATGAAAGGATACAACAGCAGGGTATTATATACACATGAAACGCTAGGAGATATTTCGGTTTGAAGTGGAAAACACGGATCTGGCACGGTTGTAAAGAGGCGACAGAGTGTGATGGTATGTGTGCTTAGAGAAAATAGTTTAAAACTACTATCCTTTAGCTGGGCGCAGTTGGGACAGATGGGACACATTGCAAATATTGCGAAAGATTAGGTAAAACATTACACAGTAGGAGCATCGAATCGTTGGCAATATAACGAATATCACAGATATTGAACAAATTTGTATTGATTTTGTTTTAAAAATATCAGTTATATTTGTTATGATATTTTAATTCTGTTTATTTATGATAAAAGTCATTTATCTGAAGTTCTGAATAGTAAAACAAATAATGTGCTTAAGAAAGGCTTGTTCTCGAAAAGGCTTAGTCTCGTGCCTCTGTGAAAGGTTTTCCAGACTGTCTGTTTTGGACCGTTTCTTTTCAGGAATGATCTCCGTAGTATAAATTGAACAGCACGTTGTGGTAAAGAAAGGTTTTTCAAATTGTATGATAAACATTGTCTGTCAGGAGCGTGAGCAAGAAAGTAAACGAAATTAAAAAGACAGAACAAAGAGTAGTGCAAAAGAATTGTGCGTATACAAAAAAGTATTCGTAACGAACTAATGGAACAGGAAGTACGGGATGCTATCAGTATTACGATGAATGATAGCTTCCGTGCAATGAAGTTTGCTTCGATATGGAAATATCTCGCTATGGAAATAAGACGACAACGGACAGGATAGGGAGTCCTTAAGTGAACCCTAGTGCTAAAACCCAACAGGGTTCAGACAGGGACAAACAATCAGGTACAGTGATTTGTACGGAACGAATAACTATATCACAGAGGTTGTACCAGAGCAAATTTGTCAGGGATCTGGTAAAAGAAATCACACAACACTTAAAATAACAGAGGAGTAGGCCCTTTCTACGACTCAAAATAGAGATAGAATTAAAGACAGTTTGCAGAGTATAACAGTCAACAGGAAA
Organism: Anopheles maculatus; assembly: GCA_002091835.1. Classification (NCBI taxonomy): domain Eukaryota; kingdom Metazoa; phylum Arthropoda; class Insecta; order Diptera; family Culicidae; genus Anopheles; species Anopheles maculatus. Next base: position 30,177 of record KZ061712.1, on the reverse strand, counting down.
ATCTTTAGATATTCTCCATATCCCTATCCTTCAATAGGGAGAATGAAAGTTCAGTCATTGACAAATAACTGAAATAAGGGTGGTCCAAGAGTCGAGGAGATAGCGGCGCTGGTCTTCACATGCCAGGACCAGGTATTGAGGCCCACCCTGACCGAATCCCAGTTCGCAGGACTGACTATTCTTCTACGTGCGTTGCTGCGAAACTCGATATCGCACGGTTCGAGAGCATGCGAGATTCTCAACAGAGGGCGCCTCTGACATTTCGCCAAGACCGTTCGAATGAAAACGACGGTTGATTTTTTAACTCCCCTTTAATAAACTCGGACAGTTTTATTGGAGTTAAAGAAGCCGTATGACATTACTTGGACGCCGAAAGAAACAATTGATTTGCTTAGCAATTTATATGTTCAATCAGAATTTATAAATCATTAAAAGTATACAATCAAGCATATTATGAGTCCAAGTGGCATAAAATGAAAGACTAAAGGACCAAAGTTGCACTCTGCAACAAAGCGAATCTTCTTTCTGCAATCGAGAGAATAATTTAAGCATTGTAAAAAAACGAACACATTATCTAATGGCGTGTAAGTTTTCCAATATCGCTAGCTGCACTCTCCTAACCCCATTTTGTTTGCAATCGTACGAGTTTGTCTTTGGTCAATGGATGTAGCTCGCAAAATTTTATGGCTCGCTTTAAAGAACATTTAACGGTTTCAATATGTCGTGCCACTAGCACATACACGAACAGAGATGATTCCTTCTTTCCGAACGAGTAGTTTCAGTTAATCGTTCTGCCACCATTTAATGTACACAAAATGGTAAAGAACCTGATGCTCAACACCTTCGTCCTGCTTCCTTTACTTCGCCAGCACAACTGAAACATTAATATCATCTCGGCTTCTTTTTGTTCTATTCCGAATCCGAAACATCTTTCGCGTGATACTAAGCGAGCAATAGAAGTAATGGTTGGGCCACAACTTACTACAACTGCGTTCGGTTCGTCTTTCTTACATGCGATTAGGTGGTCGGCCGACAAAGGAAAAATGATAAGAAGCGGTAGCAGTAGAAAACAATTTATCGCTTCATTAGGCGTCGAGTGATGGACGACACGCGGGGTTGCGTGGCACGCTTAATGACCGCCAACGAACGAATATCTGAATATCAATAGAGATCGAAGAAACAGAATGTTTCGCAGCTGTTTGGGCCTTTTATGTAGCTTTCGAAAGTCGTGCGCGCGTGTGTGTGTGGTTTTAACGAGCCGACGGCTGTATATTTATGCTGGAATAAAAAGAACCCGCCATCTTTCGCTCGAGTCATTCCGGGAGAATCGTTTAGAAGAGCTCTTTATCTCATTAAAGTTTACTTCGATTCTTATTTATTCGAGATCATTAAAAGAACGTTACCGCAGATGGTATGGACGCGCTCAATAGCGCTGTGCAGAAAGAGTTTAGCATCCACTGCACTAACGCAGAAAGATTACAAAAATAAAACAGAGCCAAAGAAAGTCGACAAACTTCATTTAAGAACAAAGTTCATTCTTTACTCGAGAGCTTCAATGACCTCTGGAAGATATCCGAGATTGTATCTACCAACCCAACCCATCATCTCTGACGAATAAAATACCAGCAGACCATCCAATAAGTCCGAAGAAACGTTAGGACAAATTGCTCCTTCCGTTTTCCAATCGAGCAGTTCAATTTATTCCACTGCAGCTCAACAGTGGCCGCATTGGTTTCACTTTTCTTCCCAGAACTGTCACTTCTCGCTCAAAGCCCCGGACGATGTGCTTTCTCTTCCGCTCGATTTGTGTAGCGATTTGCCTGTCGTATTTGCGAACCATTCCAGCGAATCCTTTCGATTGCCACTCAAGACCGAGGCAATCGTTCACATTTACCGTTCATCCGAAGGGATATATATGCAGCAAAACATTGACGTTGGGATTTTATGTCTTCTCTGTCTCGATCCGGGTATGGATGGGAATAGTTTTAAAGTTAGGACAGTTTTATCAATCATAGACGTAGGATTTAAGAAAGGGTTTATGTTTTTTGATATTATTTTTATATAAAAAAGACATATACTTTAACCTTTTTCTCGTCTAGTCTTACCTTAAAGATTAATCCTATGCCACAAGTATTATTGACAATTGAATCATTTCGCAGAAAGTTAGCAACATTCACACCGCAGTTTGCCTCAAGCAAGTTGCTTAACAAGGTGACAAGCTGGTGTTTGATCCGGTTAGATACTGATGGATCTATTCCAATGTCTCAGCTAGTCATTAAGGCGGCTTGTAGCTTAGTTTCGAGAAAACGAGAGTGCTCGCTTGTTAACTGTCTTAATTGGCCTACCTCAAACTAATGACACTTGATCCTTCCGAGACTAACTTCGCCCGCACGGTTCAGATGGGTTTCCAGTCACAAAAGGAAAGATTTTGGGGCGAGTTTTGTGGGCGCCACTGTACCGTACACAGCTCCATCCAACGGGCTACTCCCAAACGGCCCACCGATTGTAGGTGATGTGAGCAAGTTTCGGCAGTGGATGGTTGCACATCTGTACTAATTAGCTTACTGGCCGGCAAAGGTATGCCGATGGCGAGACTGGTTATAATACAAACATTCATTATAACGCTTCACTGGATGCGTTATCTTGATGTAGGTTTGATTAGGGGATCGAAGTTAACGTCGAAACAAGTGTCGATGTTAAGTGTTACCAGTCGAGGTGGTGTGGAATTGCTGATTAAAGCGTATTAAAGAGTATGTTTTATTATGTACCAGGTTTCTCATATATTAGACGGTGCGTTATGTGTCTAGGATGGTGCCCATATAATACAGAGCAAATCCCGGGAATAATATGGCTAGTGAATGATGGAGAAAAATGTGAAAAATGTGTTTTTGTGTGGCATTTTAGGTAAAAAAGCATTTTGCAGTGATCCGATATCTTTTTATTGATCGATTAACCGGCGAGAATCATTTGAGCCTAATATGTATATCACACAGATACTGGAGTGGGATCGTTGGTGCAACCATTTTATTATCTTTCCATCAACATGCCAACAAACTCAAGAGACATTCTTCTTCTATTTTTTTTTCGCTTACTCCAATAGGGGATGTGTCCTCCTATGATCTCTCATTCATTATTTTATTGTTTCGCATCCTGAGGTCATAAGTCTGTGTTTGAGTGCTGTCATTTATACTTCATTTTTTATTCAAATTAATTGCATGGCACGTGTAAGGGCTTTTGTAATACTTAAAACTAAAACTAAAGATAATCTTGCCGAATAAAATTAGAACACAAACATAAACATTTAAACGTGGCAACCATTTTATGAAAATCGAAAACAGCAACATAACCTGTTGAAAACGGAATAGATATAGATTACAGGAGACAGGAGCCCCTCTATAGATTCTTTTCTTGATCAATGCTTAGCAGCGAATAAATAGGTTATACTACAAAGTTAGTGGCATACAAATTTATCCTCAATAGAAGTTCGAGGGCATCAATTTTGTCTATTATAATTTTTGCCATATAAATTCGCCTATATCAAAACCTCGGTCGAAATAAACGTCGTGCGATCGTTGGAGATTGATTTCACCGTATGGTTTTGATTGCTAGTTTCGTGAACTATTTTGAATACACTCAATACATGCGGACCAGTAATTAGTATGTCGATATGTTTTGTCAATGACATGACATCAGAGTACCGCTGATTGAAGAAGATTGAGAAGTGAAGAATAGTATTTAGTATTTAATATTTAGTACGGTTAAATGAGATTTGATTCGCGGTTCTGCCGTGTGAAGAATGGTTCCGTTACTGTATCTTCCACCAGTCGGCTCACGTCAAGAATATAGTTTTTCAAAACAGGACGCTTTTCCGAGTAAAACTAACCAATTGCAAAACTTGTCTAAGTCATACTGGAGTGCTAAGCAAAGATGGTCGCAGAAATTTGACATCGTAAAAAAAAGTGAAGCTTTACATGGAAGCGCAAACACAAGATCGTTGATATTCCGATGCCACGGAGGTACTCCAGTCGAACTTGTGATCACATTGGACTGCTACTTATGGAATGTTATGTGACCAGGTAATAGTGTTTGACAAGCCAACTCAATTTCGTGAGGAGTATGTTGTGGTTAATCTGGACAAATTCTTACATGAAATCAGTTTAGATTGCATCAATTTGTCATCTGTCATCCATAACTCTAAACATGTGACATATCTTTAAGTCAGTTCTGCGTATTAACCTTATTATTATCCTTTACGCTTTTTAAATTCCTGTTACTCTATTCGCACTTGAAATACTACAATATTTTGTGTCTACTGGTCAGGTTCAGGTTTTGTTGTCCAAGATTCGTTGCATGGATTTGGTCCATACCAAGCGCTAAAGCCTTCATTTTGGCTTTCCAGCTCTTAGGCAGATTATGTCTAATCCAAATTCTATTCATACTCTTAATCTCGGTTCAGTTAAGTCTTAACAACGGGTATTTGCAGCTTTCTGTACTTGTATGCTAGGTTTCATTAAACAACAACTACGTTCATTTTACAACCTTTAGGGATCTTGGCCTGCCATTTTTGGCTTTCTTGACTTGATTTTACCCTTCGCTGGATAGGCAGTTCTTAATACAAGGGACAAGTTTGCAAAGCATTTTATATCCGGCTCTGTCTTGTTAAAGATGGGTGCTGTTGCCACTTGGTAACTTGATAATCGTAATATTACGGTCATATGTTATCGTTCAATATGCGATACATATGTATGAAAATATATTTGACTGTGTTTCGACGTAGCAGGATTGATTCTCCAGCTACGAGTCATAAAAACACTTAGTCATAGAACGCTTTAAAAAAAAGCTTTATGACTTTTCGAGTTTGTAGTGCCAAAGAAAAAAAAATGCTTTGGTTTTTTGTCACGGAATTGCGGCAAAAGAAAATACACAGTTCTTCTCATCTCTTTGTATACATTTCAGTTTTACAAAAAGAATCATGCCCTTATGCCTCTACATTTATAAGGCAATTATTAAAGAATTTTCCTTACCACACACAAAAATCGCTTTTGTAGCGAACATTTCATGATTTTTTTGCTGTCATAAGAGCATCTCAACATATCTTCATCTCGCAAAAAATAGGCATCGCTTCCCGAAATGGAATGGAACAGACAATCACCATAATCATAGCGACCTACAGGCACAAAAAAAAAGAAAGCCAAAACACACCACCACAAGAAAAGAAGGATTTACCCCCGAAAAGAAAAAAACACGTGTCAGAAAGGAAAATTCCAATCCGTATGCATATAGAAAGTGGTATGAATGTTCTACTGTTGCATTCATAATTCACCTGCTCCGGTTTCGGCCAAAGAAGCGTAGAAGCATCGCGAAATGCATTTGACGCAATGCTAGCGTTTGCTAAGTTGGCTGGATTAGCCCAGTTACCTACGTCCGTTCAAATGGGAACAAAGATTCTCCTGTTGAAAACACGAAAGGCTAAGCATTCGCGAGGCGAAAAAAAACCCGAAATGAAGCATGCTTGCGGCATTCCAGGCGCAGCCGGCAAAAAAGATGCAGTACCCTTTTGCTATGAATTCTAAATCCTACTCAGGCAGTGCGCGTGCTACAACGCGACCTGTATACGCAGGGAAAATTCCTTCTTTCATCCGGTCCGATCCGGGTAATGATGAGATGACGAGAAAAAAAGGGTCGAGGTCCTTGCAAGCGACTAGCCGGAACCACATGTCACGGGAAACACGATCACAAGCATGCTCGTCGGCTCCTTCGCTCGGTACGGTTATCGCGGACACTTTTTGTGTGTTTGTGCTTGTGTGACAGTAAAATATAGCAAGTTTGCGTTTGTGGTATGTCAACTATTTGTCGCCTTTGTTAGTTTTAGGGGGTAAAAAATAAACCCAAAATGGTGGCATCCGGAAATGAAAATAACTCACGGCCGAGGAAAACTAACACGTAACGTATGCAAATGTACCGTACCACAATAGGAAAAACAATCTTACGGTGTAGCATAGAGCAGCATGTGTGAACGATCGATGTTTAAGCTCCATGAATAATTGGTCATTTATTGGAGAATTTTCAGGATTGCTCTACACTTAACAGCAAAAAAAAACAGGCTTGAAATCAAGCTTTTGTCGAACTTTGGAGCACAAATGTGTCAAACGGTTCAATGTCCTTAAGGCAGAGAAGAGAGTTAATTAATCGATACGATTTAGCCTACGGTTCGTCGAAATACCACCGCAGTGCGTGATAAAACTGTGGAGAGTTCGGGGCAATGTTCTTTCTCGCATTGTCCTGTTTTGTCTCTTCTTTCCTAGATACGTTTTGTTGACATTTTGATAATAACCCTCTAGTAAATCGTTTAAAGCCCACGCGGGTGTGTTTCATTAAAAATTTGGGACCGAAACGGACCAACCGTATCCTAAACCGGCATTGTTGGTTTTCTTCTCCAGTGCACAGTGGGAAAAATGATTTTATGTTTTGGGTAAAATTGAAATTTAGATAAATATTTGATGTTTAAACATGTTTATGGGAAAATTTAAGTTTCTTAAGAATGGATTAAAAACTTTTAATACTTTTATTTTGATCAAAAAATATTACGGAGTCAATTTTCATTCAATAAATTTTAACTTTAAAATTGCAAACAATTCACGTGTTTTTTTTCAGACAGAATCCATGTTTCGAATCAACAGTCAAGATGAAAATTTATCAGAGAAATTCTAGAAAATCACCAACATGTTTTATTTTATCTCTTTCAAGAGATTGCTTCAGACTATCAAAATTGTATTTTTAATAGCATTTCTTTAAATTTTTGTTCTTTCTGCTATAGATCGCACAGTACAGTGGCAGATGAGCTGTGTTTATTTAAATTAATTAACGTACCATTTTCCTGTTCCCGCTACCATCCCGCCTGCTTAACTTACTTAAGAGGGGACACCCGTTTTTAAAAGCCTTGGAGCACGTTTCGGATTTATGCTGACTGCAGCTGAGATAAACCGCATGAGGGCGTTGAGCTACCCCGACACGGGCACGGCCTTTATCCGTACCCTCGTTTCGCAGTCCCTGAGTGTGTGTGTGTGTGTGTGGGAAACCACAAGCAGCAGTAGCAAAAAAAAAATAGTCCATTTTTGGTCACCGGACTGAATAAAAGCGATGTCCTTGCTCGTATGTTAAAGCGTGTCTCCGGTAAGAGGATTTTCTTTTTGAAGCTCTCGCACTGATACCGCTTCGCAGGTAAGGTGTGTTGAGAGCCAAAATCTTTCTCCTGCAGTAGCTCGAATGGTAAAAATGGCAATGCCATGGCAACTGAACAGGCAACCATCCAAAAGTTATACGTTTGCCGTTCGATTGAAGAGCTTTCCAAGCCAGACGGAGGAATCCCGAAGCGCACCAGCAATGTAACGCTGGGCTATGTGTGCGCTATTTTTTGTCGTCGCTTACCGTACACAGGCACAAAAAAAAAGAACACTTTGTAATAAATCACTAAACAGCGAAATAATTCTTTTGGAGGTTCATATTTTTTTATCGGTCATCCAGCAATCTTCCCCATCGTTGCCAGACACACAACGCGCTTTTTTATGAAACGGCCACCAGCTCCAAACGCAATTGATTTTTCGTTGGCATCCTATTTTCTTGTCTACTGTCCCGGAACGGATCTGCGGATAACCGTCTCGGAATCCCTACGGCTGGCAAAAGGGAAAACCTTCCTACTAAAGCGGAACCAATTCATGGGAAAGCTTATGGCTGGTAAACGGTGATGCTGGTGCTTTAATAGCGTACGGTACCATTTTATTGTAAACTTCGAACTCTGTTAGGAACGAAGCGGGAAAACAGCAACCGCACAAACAGTGGGACAGAAAAATGGAACATTGATTCCATTACACGATAAACGTTGGGTCGCGTGTACAAAGATTTTCACCAACACGAAACTACAAGCCATTCTCCATCCTGTGATGGTTACAAGAAAAAGGTGAAATTCCCACGTGAGAACAATATGGTCACGATGATTACTATTGCGGTGGAGTGAGGAGTGTCGGCGCAAGACGGAAGACTTCGGGTACAGGTGAAAAATGCCACACACTTAAGGGACACCGCTCCGTGCTGACAGTGCAAGAAGCGACGACATGTACACAACCACACAAACACACCGACTAAATCGGGAGCTACAATCATCAAGTCGTTTGAGGTCTCATGTTTGTTGCTCGCTGATTGAGATCGTGATTTTGCCGGATAAGAAACCGTCCCGACAAACAGCATCCCTTTGCCTCATCAACGTACCCGATGGCTTTGAAAGGAAGGAGCAAAACAAAAAAAAAACACTCCCCAACCCTAAGGTTTCGGTTCGGCGTAAATTTGGAAAAGCTTGCGTGGGAGCAACACATCACACATTTTCATATCTTGTGCCCATCCTGGGGTGAAATGTGTTTTGCCGGTACCATGTTTTGGAAAGAATTCGCAATTTGTCTCCCGTTTTGTTCCCGACGGAACCTAACCTCACGACGTTGCCTTACGTTAAATTGATAGCAACCTTTTAGCAGCGTACACATACGGGGGACCCTTGTATCAAGATGCTAGTGGTGGTACAGCAAATGGCAAAGGTGAAGATGTGTGATGTCGGATGACAGTGACGTTTGATAAAGGTCGGTTTTTTGTTGCTGTTCGGCTAAGTAGTTTAGGTGCGGTTCGAATCGAAGATAAAGATATGTTGACATAATTTTGATTTACAAATTCAGATGCACATCAGACGAATGTTTGGGATGTCCAACATACGTGGAATCGTTCTTATAATTGAATTTTCAATGTGCCTTGCTAGAGGCTTATTGGCTTCATTTGCGACACATTCAAGCTGGTAGATACACACGTCACCGTCAATACTGTTTTCTTTTGAAGTCGGGGAGATTTTAATACAACATCGAAATATCAGAAAAGATTTAGTAGCATTCGCAGTTCATTCATTCGATTCGATGAATTCCATGCATCGTTGACCAATTTTAAAGCTGCAGATCAAGCATAGCCAGAGTAAAACTTGTGCCATATCTTGCTGGAGTCCCGGCCAATCTTAATGGCCATCAGATTCTGACATAGACATCATTGGTTGGAATATCTCCTATATGTATAGCAAAAGATCCTTTGCTAAAGGGATAGCCTTTGGTTGAAGAATAACGAAGTAAAACACAGAATGATGGTGGCCCTACTAATAACTAGAAGAACTCGTTACTAGTCTAGTAACTAGTCTAGAACTTTCCATATATTGGCCAAGACTCAGCATCTACGGCAACAAAATACAGTAGATTAGAGTAGATTATCAAGTGAAAACTCAAAGCACCTTTCTTGGCTGGGCTATCTTAGTACTGTTTAAAATATTAACGCTTCTGAGACATAGACACTGTCAGACACCAATGAAATCCACGTTTGAGAGGAAGACGTAAATTTTCCCACCAGCCTAAGTGTATTCTATTGCAACGTACAACTCAACCCGTGGCAGCTACGAATGGAGATGGTTTTGATGTTTTCTTCAGAAATACTGGAATATTGGAAAGGCAGTTGGTGGCGTTCAACCACATGAGGTATCGGGAACTTCTCCAGGAGGCTAAAATCTTAAAGTCGTTTAAGTGCTCTAAGAGTAAGTAAGCGAGCAAACAGAAAACTTGTTCAGCAAAGGGTTATAAATTCAGTATTTAACCTCCAACCATAGAAAATACATAGAGTCAAAAGTTCAAACCACTACAAAGAAGATTTCTTAAAATTCATGAACTTTGGAAAAACGCCTGCAATTTTGCAACCTTCAAAACGGAAAATAAATTTAAATTTCACTTACCATTTAACCGTAAGCTCCAAGATGTTCGTTGTCACTTGATAGAATATTAACTTATCAAACAATTTTCTAAACACACACAACACAAGCCTTTCGACTTTTCGCTCCTCACCGAATTTGTTATGTAGGCTCAACAAACAACCTCCCAACAAAGAGAAAACTCACACTCCTATTGAACCGTAGCTATTCCACAATATCTCTTCCGTGTGATTGAAACACAAGTGACCAAAACTTCTTGCTGTGCTAGTAAAATTATGCCTCCAACAGTATCAATTTCGCTGGACCACTCTCACACCCAAAACGCTTTCCAAACGGCACAAAAATGTACACACACTTTCTTCGACGGGCTTGCAAACGAGCGCACACATACACACACACAAACAAACACACTATCGAAGGATCAAATCTTTCACGTAATTCCTACGGATCGCTGCACACGTTTCCGTATTTCTTTTGACTTTATTTTGCTTCTTTGTTAATTTAATTTCAAACTTTTAACACCACAACACTCGGCCCCGCGACCGCGATCCTTTCTCTGCGGTGTGATTCGGTACACTTGCGTTCCAGGATCTCGTTTTCGTCTCGCACCACTCCCATCAACCCTCGCGCGCAACTGTTTCGTCGTAACCGATCGTACGTGAGACGATTTTCCCATCAAATTAAACCGACCGAAACCGAGCAGCAGCAGCAGCAGCAGATGGTGGACGTACCGCGGCGAAGTTGAAACCCAAAATTTTCACCAATTTTCAACCTCAGACCACCATTGGCTCCGATACGCCTGAGGGAAACCGCGCACTCGTCATTTGAGCGGCGCCTCGGGTGCTCTTTTTAACGAAGATCGATTGGTTTTCGCCACTAATCATCGCCCGGTTCGGCTGGGGACGTTCAATAAGGGTTAGAGGGTGCGCTTTATTGGCCATCCGACTAGGAGTACGGGAAAAGGGGAAACAAATACAAACGACATGGAAATGATTTATTTCACTGCTACTGCTACACACTTTGTTACGGATGTACGGCACACTAAACAAACTTCACTCGAGCCGCATTTTTTGTAATTGATTTAAATCCGTAACCGGGTTTTTAACTTAACTCACCAAGATCTTCACTAAGCAACACTTGTTTTGCATTTGAAATATTCTTTTCCATTTTCAATTATCGAATCACTTCATTTTGATGATTTTTCTACAAAATTAGGTAAGTATTAAAAATGCACAAGAACTCGATTCCAGTTTTCACTCTTCATTTAAGTAATAAATTCCGATTGACATTTGACCGGAAGCGTTTTCCGAAAATGGGCAACCAACTTTTCTAGTACGGGTTCGGCCCCCGTACAGAGAAACCTTCCGAAAGGGACGAATCGCACCTGTTCCTTTTTCCATCGGCTTCACTCATTCACTCATCCTCCACTATCGCTGAACCTGACTCGAGGCTGGTGATACCACGAGCAACCGCAAAGGTGAGCCGCAGGTGTGAGTAATTACTTTTCGATGTTCGGTAAATAATTTCACACTGTTTTCGGAACAGTTTTCCACTTATCTCTATATTTTCTAGCTGCTGGCGGTGAAGCAAACGGTTAAAATAGCTTTTAACGAACCATTTACGATTGTTTAGTAGAATGGGGGCTTTTTATGTTTCACTTGGATCACACTTCTGCACACCGAAGTCGCTCTGGGGAATGGGTGATTTTATTGGTGAACATCACAGCTTTTTGTTTAACTAGACTTTAAAACATAACACCAACACCATATTAATTTATTGTATTTAAATTACGACCACTCCAGATAGCGTACAAGTTGTCACTTCACTACTCTTGACCGACAGGAGTAACGACACGAACGCACGAAACTGCCGGACCTCACGAAACTGAACCCAACAGCTGGTCAAGGACTGCAGTTCGGGTACTGGTAACGACGGCGATAAAACTTCCCGGAGCGGCAACGACGGCTGCACACTATCCCATGGCAAACGTCAGCAACAAACTGTCGCTCGCTCGCTCGCTCGACCCCCAAAAGTCCCGGCGCTTGAGCTCGCAAGCTCGACCGGGAATTCTTGCTGCTGCTTCGCGTCGGCTACTACCGAACGCGTGCCCACCACCATCAACTCCAGCGCTCTGCCCGATGATGATGCTTGGGTTTTTGCGGTGTTGGCTGCGGTTCCAACGCTGTCCTAGGACGAAGCGCAACAGAGTACAAACCTTCGGAAGGATATGATTGAGGGAATGATGTTGAGAGGTCGGAGTGCGAGCAGGCGGACACAAGCACGAACACAACCGAAATCCGACCGATGGCTTACCGAACGGGCAAAGCTTTCCCAGCTGTGGAGCTTTCATGCCGTTTACCACGCGAACATCCACGTCGGGCGTGCTCGGCATTGTTTCGGATCGGTGCAGTTGGTGAGTTTCGATGTTTTGAATGTCAGGTGCCGCTTTGCCCTAGCCAGTCTGCCATCCAGATTCGGTGGGACGGAATGAAAGACTGTTGCTTTTTGTTTACGGCAGCGGCGGCAGGTTCTTCCTAGACTGATGGATGGACGGAGCCACCCGGTTCGTCGTGGCATTTTAAAAGCGGAAGTGCCATGAAAAGATTTAAATACTTAATAGTGCCGCAGCAGACGATGGCCCACCGAGCCAGGTGCGGGCGTCGAGAAATGCACAGTAAATGGATGCCTCGCCAAGTGGTTGGTAGTGCAGTACAGTTTTGTTTTACTTCGGTTGCTCAAATGGGGATTGGGGATGCTTACATACACACCAGACGCGACGCTAACCGCATTCTTGCGCTCTGTGGCATTGGCGGCGGCAGCAGCAGATGTAATTTCGAACAATCTCAACCACTGCACTAGTACGGCGCATCACCGCAGGCTGAAATACCTGAGCTTAAGTGCTGCTGTTGCTACTTTTTTTCTTATTTCCACCTTTTTCCACCATTTTTCCTGGTGCGCTTTCTTCGGAAAACACCAGAGTCGAGAAATGCACAGTAAATGGATGCCTCGCCAAGTGGTTGGTAGTGCAGTATAGTTTTGTTTTACTTCGGTTGCTCAAATGGGGATTGGGGATGCTCACATACACACCAGACGCGACGCGACGTGGCATTGGCAGCGGCAGCAGCAGATGTAATTTCGAACAATCTCAACCACTGCACTGGTACGGCGCATCACCGCAGGCTGAAATACCTGAGCTTAAGTGCTGCTGTTGCTGATTTTTTTTTATTTTCACCATTTTCCACCATTTTTCCTGGTGCGCTTTCTTCGGAAAACACCAGGCCCGAGCAGATGTTCCGCTTCGGTGTGCAAGAAGCTGTTGTTATCTTTCTGCTTGCTTGCCTGCCTGTGCTTGGAAGGTGAGCCCGGACCCGGCCCAGAATTCCGTACGCTCGTGCCCGTGATGGTGGTGTTTTATTTTCTTGTCTTACTTCGCCACTAGAATAAAGGATACCCTGGGCATGTTTGCATTGGTTCTATTTGATTTTTTTTGTTGCTCTCCTTCCGTTCTTGTTTTCCCACACTCTATGCACTCTCTTTGATGTTTCGCACGCTGCCTGCGATGGACGATAACACAACAGTGAAGCTCATTTTCACTTTCTTTCGCTTATTTAATGCGCACTCATCAACTACTTTTATCACCACAGGCGTTTGTCGTCGTTGTTAGTTTTGCTTTCTTTCGTTTCCGTTGTGCTGGTAAATTAGCTCATCGTTCACTCGGAAGAAAAGCGCTCATCGCATCATTGCTTCATCCTGCTGCTCGCTACTCACAGGGCAGGCTCACGCTGCTCGTGTGAGCTTGATCCTCGATGCTCACCGATGTGTATGGTTTTAATTTATGATAATAACCAAGTGATAATAAGCACGCACCGGGCACAGAACATACGGGTGTGGTACCGTGGTACCGTTTCACAAACATTATCGGCACAACGTGCACAACATACTACGGACGGTGGCTGTCACCAGGTTTGCGTGCCCTTCGCCGATGTCACGAACCAGCACGGCTAACGAATTTCATTACGAAAATTGGTTTATACTGTGCGCATCAACTCCGTTCAGACGCGGTAAAATTCACGAGTTAGAATGTTCGTTGTTGTCCGGTAATTGTGTTTGTTTCACTGTTTGATATCTTCACAGGAAATGCTCGATTCGGTGGTGTGTGAGTGTGTGAATTCATTTACGGTTGGTGTTCAAATTGCACGCATTCTTTCAACATTCACGATTGCAAATGGAAGCAATATGGATTTTTTTTCTGATTCATAAGCCATAGTTTTGTAGAACTATCAATATGAGTGACATGTTTTTAAAGAAAAAAACAAATTAATATTATGTTAATCCCACCATATAAAATGTGTTGTACGAATGATGTTATCTTTAAGACATTGTATACACCTTTATTTACATTGAAAAATCATCCATAGACGGAGGAACACGCTACCTTCAGAGCTTCTACCAGGGCCTTTGTTAATAGTTACCAGTTCTCCGGATCAGTACTTTATTTTTACGGATAATCTCAACGCTATCGAAGCACTAAAATCCTCTTCGGTTTTATACTTTACACCGGTTTAGATCAGGTAGTAGATCACCGTTGGTTGCTGGAAGGATCTCATTCAGAAGCCAGCGGTGATTGTGAAGCTAAGACCCCAGACTACCTTAACTAAGTAGTCATAGCGCGGCGCCGAGACGTTTCCTTCGCGTTATAAAACGTCTATACCTTTCATTTCCGAAGTAATACCCTAGCTGGTTAACCTGGAAATGTTAGACGAAGGATCAGGAAGGTTTTAGTCAGTAAAAACCTGGCAGTACTCAGGGGATGGTCCCCGCCACAGGCCTCGTGGGTCTCTGTTTGCAGATATAATCCATGAGAACTAAAATCATCAAAGACTGTTAAGAATGAAGACTACCCCGTGAGGCAAATAGTCGGCGATACAATGGCAGTTCCCAGAAACTACCCATCTTAATCGGTTCGTTTGCTTTGTCCCTCTATCGTTTTTGATGGTACGGTGAGATCATAGTTGTTCATCCCAATAAGGATGCGCGGGGAAGATGTTGGATACTGTGTTAATGGAATTGACACTAGATGATAAAACTTCGTATGTAGACGATCTGTTTTCACGAGTTGAGAAGGTAATCCGTGACATTTAACCGATCGTACATTTGTAGCTTGGAATTTCTGAGTACCACTGAACGTTCCCATTATACTAACGCTCATCGTTTGAAAGTTGAAACATCATTTTCTCTACTAACTCGAACGATGTGTTATGTCAGCTGAATAAAAATTATAGAAAATATAGTGCCTACGGAGCGCACCAAGTTGGCGAGATGCTAGAAAGCTCTTCGGCACTGGTATGGAACTGGGTACCAACGAAAATACCATAGCTGACGAGCTTCTAAAGGGGCGAAACTTTACCGACACTTCGTCACAAGAAACTGGTTTAAGGGGCCTACAATTTTGCAACAACTGGAAGATGGGTGGGCCCTTCAATATTTTGACCTTACGGCGACAGAAAAGGAACTATGTCTCACCACCACTTCAGGACATATTCAGGACACAACAGGCCGCTTACATATACAGGGTTAGATTATTTTGGACCACATGTTGTGGCGCAAGTACGTCGTAGTACGTCGGGGCACTTTAATTGAATTTGACATAAGACAGTGACTTGTCGGACTTTGTCGGTACCAATCGGGAACTAAAAAAGGTTATGAAGCATATTAACGTATACCAAATTGTAGAAGCAATGTATTTTCCAGGTACCAAATAGACGAACTCGTGCTAGGATCGGTTAAAGGGTGATTAACCGAGACCAGCACGGATAAAAACCAGGCGTGTTCAACGTAAACTTTCCTTCCTAGCGCATCGGACACATGAAGGGAATTTCAAATACACTAATTACAAGCATTACAAATAGCGAATGTAGACGGATACTCCTATAACAGATGTTTTAGCTCATAGAGACCTGAAGCATATAAGGCTCATCTTCCGCACGTTCTAAGATGTCGGTCTGCTCTTAAAAATCCTGAATTCAAATATTGTATAAACCGTTTTTGGATGCTTTATTTATTTTATTGTCTTCTTGCTTTATTCTTAAGGACATTGAATATAAAAGGACATACTCAAACATAAATATTTGTTAGATTAGGGTTCTTCGCTATTATTGCACATCACAAATTGTCACATACATAATAGGCTCACAATTGATCTAAACAAGACCAAACGCAGAGCATGATCTTGTTTAGATCAGTTTTTTTACTCTCTTTGTTATGTTTCAAGGGCGACCCGGTGGTAGATGAGACAGCGGCGCCATGCTTCACACGGCAGGACCGGGGTTCAAGTCTCATCTGGGCCGTTCTCCCATAATGAGGACTGACTATCCAACTATGCGGTAATTGGACAATGAAAGAAGGTAAAAGTACTCCTGTTTACGACAATTTCAATTTTGCGTAATCAATAGAAATTGTACAGTAAAGCAGACCAATATAAACATTAGCAAAATAATAAATTGGTTTAAAGCATAACGACACTTCCCTGTTGAATGCAACAGAGCTCCTAATGGAAATTCTATTATCTGTAACAAAAGTCCGATGAGCTGGGAAAATTGTCTTGAACGTCTTGAATAAATGCACGATCGTTGCGGTAATAATTTATCACATAGCTTCACCCTAAATCGCTTAAATAAATGAACTTTAAGAGCAAACTCTTTAACGTGTGAACATCTTACTCTCTTTGTTATGTTTCATAGAATCTAGGGACCTAAAACATTATTTGGCTTAGTATAGATGCACCGATACCATTTTCCGCATCCCGTATTAATTGGACAATGAAAAAAAAAGTACTCCTGTTTACAACCATTTCAAAAACCAATAGAAATTGTAAAGTAAAGGAGACCAATATAAACATTAGCAAAATAATAAATTGGTTTAAAGCATAACGACACTTCCCTGTTGAATGCAACAGAGCTCCTAATGGAAATTCTATTATCTGTAACAAAAGTCCGATGAGCTGGGAAAATTGTCTTGAACGTCTTGAATAAATGCACGAGCGTTGCGGTAATAATTTATCACATAGCTTCACCCTAAATCGCTGAAATAAATGAACTTTAAGAGCAAACCCTTTAACGTGTGAACATGCCGGCTAGTGATCAATGTTCGCTTTATCACGAGTACTCCTTTCCGGTTGAACGGTTTGGCGAGCGTCGAACCACGTTCAAGGATGAACATCGAAGGTCGGAAGCCATCGATGGGATGGAAACGCCCGTTGATCACGATTTTAATCTACCAAATTGAGGCACGCACGGCTTAACCCTGAAACGGTACCATCGCTACTACTATCCATTATCGGTGCTAAATCATCCCTTTTCACGGTAAGCGACCGCTCCGCAGCAGGCTCAGAACGTTGGCGAAGCAAGAGAAGAAAAGCACATTTTCCTCGAGCTGACAACTATGTCTACAAATATGAAGATGCCCAGCCAAATGTACATGATACACGCGTAGGCGTGCATTTTTTCCATCACCTTGACGCTTCCGAACCAATTCGTCATTGATTCTTTCTCACGCTCGATGTGAACGGTTTGTGTTTGTTCTTTTTTATCATAAACCGAAAAACTTTACACACACACAGTGAGAAAAACAGCATCGAAACTAGAAGCGGAAGAAAAAAAAACCACAACCAAGAACAGTTCGTGTCAAACTCTCGCCAACGATTGAACCACGATATGGATGGATAAAGTTTGTCAGCTTACCATTGTTGCGGGTTTTTGTTCGCTCCGGACACACCGATGAACTTTTCGGCCGACTAAACGACAACTGGAAAGGTCAACTGGACGGCGATAACTTCTCTTCCCCGGTCGATCGGTCGGAGCCCGAGCCCGAGAATGAGTTTCAAATGAGTTTTCCCTGCACAAAACCACGAAGATAAGGTGCGAAAAGTGATTCCCGGTCGATGCGGTAGGCTTTCCACAGAATTGTACTTACCCAAATCCGATGCTCTTGGAAAGTCTATTATACGAAAATGTCCGGTTTTTTCTTTTTAATTTTCAGATAGTTTTGTACCGAACCAACCAATTACTGTGATAGCTTCTGCAAGAAACAGTAAACTCTTTAGGATTAGCTTCGAAAGACAAGCTATCGCTTCTTTCTCACCAAAGGGAAAAGTTTTCCTTCCTAGAAACACGCTCAAACCATCTCATGCACCATATAAATTCATGCTGAACAAAACCAAGTGGCAGAAAAAAAAAGATTTCCAAACTCGAACGACACTCCCAACGATTCTGCATTAGCAAGTTAACATCATCAATCAAACAGATCGAACAGCAAAAGGACGCTCGGCGCCATGTTTTGTTCTGTTTTACTCGCTTCTAAGCAATCTTCAAAGCAGCAGTGTTCGCCATCAAAGGAAAAGAATGGAAATTAATGCAGCACACTTTTTAGCGATTCGTATTCGTTGCTCGATTGTTTACATTTACACACAACCCACCGTCACGAGATCAGCTGTCTCACCCACCGACTCATAGGAAAAGTTTCCAATTCCGATTTTCTTGTACATATTTTCGCCATCCAGTCTCCAGCCCCAGCCATCACATTCGCAAAATCAAAACGAATGCTTCCGATGGGAACAAAAGTTGTTGGGCACCGTCCATGGTGGCGCGACAGTCACGATGCTCTAGGTTCGAAATGAAAATTTTCCATCACACGTACCCGAGCGGTCGAGAAAGGGCGGAGGATGTCCGAAGCGAAAGCGTGCTGTAAATGGAGCCTCGGTACACACCGGATGTGAGTTGGTGGTAGCTTTCGCACCATACGCGAATGCCACCATCCCAACAATTGCCGGTTGTTTCGGTACCATTTTTTGGCGCTGGCCGTACTACTTCCTGCATCTGCAATGCGTATATTTCACGTTTCACACTTGTTTGCTCTGGTCTGGCGGCAGAGTGCGGCAGTCTAGCGGGTGCTAATGTCTGTACCCATCGTGTGTTTGTGGCAATAAAGCGATAGTTCCCGAGGTGTCTTGTAAATCGAGGTTGGTCTTGAAATTTGATAAATGATATTGTTTGTGTCGGATGTAACGATCTGCATTGATGGGTTTGCAGCGGAAAACATGATTATTTAAATAAGGTTCTATTGGAAGCATGTTTGCTCCGAGTCCGGAAATATGACCTCCAAACGAGTGTGGGAAAAAATACGGATTTCGAATTGAAGAACTCGCTCCGTAGCTTATTGGATAATAATACTAGAAACGTCATATGGCAAATGTAAAATGTAGAGGTCTTCTGTATCTATACCAAGATCTGCGACTGATGCCGATCAAAAAGGATCTAAACAATACTATCTGCTAATACGCAGATCTCTAGACATATTTATTCTTAGATTTAGATTAGAAAGCTAGAAATAGCAGGCCAAGACCTACTGAAGTTGTGGAACCAGGGAAGAAGAAGAAGAAATCCTGCGTACTACAGGACGATCCGGATGGAATTGAGCGGACTGTGACCATTCCAGACATATACGGCTTAAGAACATTTAGCAATCAATAATATTGCCGAGCAGGTGGTATCAGTTCGTACTTCGTTGTACTGCAAAGACACCAGCGACCTTCTTGTGTTCACCTTTTTCTTTAATGGCCAAGCCACACTATGAGCTTGATGGCAGGGAAGATTATACGAGCATTATTGATTGCATGATTTCAGTGTGTTTGCCCTAACCTAGACATACTAACACAGCCCCACGCTCAAATCAGGCTCTATCTGTGCCATGCCGATTCTAAGGAGTTTATCAACCTCTCAAATCCTGCTAAGCCTTCGCTGACAGCTCGAATGATTGTGGGTCAAATCTTGGAGAGCCGTGCGAAACCACCGCATGGCTCACTTCACGTCAAATTGACCCACGCTTTCGTGGCGTGGTGAGTGAGAAATTCAATTTTTACTACGCCAACTAACACCAACGCTGCGAGCTTTGCTTCTTCCTTCTTGCGGGATGGTAAATCGTGTGGCATCACGAGCCCGGTTTAATCATCTTCTTCGTTGTTGTTGGCGTAGTTGCGGTATCAACCGGTAGCCAATAATCGTAATAATGTTATAAAGTTCATTTATTCGCCCTGTCGGTACATAAATCTATTTTATAGTCCTTACGTGTTTAATATTTCGCTGTGCTCTTTCACTTCAACGCCGCGGTTGACGTGCGGCGCGAGGTAGAACGTGGCCTCCGCTGCTTTATTCTACTTTCACAGAAAGGAAAGTCGCACTGATGCTATCATAATGATAGCACACGGAGTTGAGGTAGTACGCCTTTTTTTTTGGTGGGAAGGTTGTTACGCCCCGGGAAGAAGACTCGGCGGAGTGAAGCAAGGGGCGGTGTGGCTTTATGTAAATTGAAGCACGCATACGTCCGATGACAAAGAACCGTTCTGGGGAACGCTCCACTCTAACGACGTGGTCTGGACGGTAACCAGACGCTCGAAATGGAACGATTGTATATCCTTTGGGGCTAGGCATTCGCGCTGCACGTGTGCGTGGTAGGCCCGGGTGGTGCTCAAGCTGGACGAATTGTAAATTCCTACGAAGAAATCGCTCAAACCATGTACATTTGCCAGTGGGAAAGGCTCTGACAAGCATAGCTCCCCTAGGATATGGCCCAAGCAGCGTTGTGGCTGTCAAGCACGACTGTGCCTGCGTAAGGAGTAGACGAAATCTGATTCAATTATCGGGAGCCGTAAATAATGGTGAATTGGAATTTATTGAAACACGATCCGCTGGACTCAAAGACCGGAAGCTTCGTGCGGTTGGGCTTGCTTTGGGCCATCATTTCATACACCACGATGTTAGTGGTAGCTAACCTTCAACTCCAGCAAGACAAATAATGTGAAACCTTCGGCGGGAAGTTATTTGCAAGCAGGCAATCTGTTTTACGATCAATTCGTTAAACGGATCTAAAAGTTTCGATTAGAAATTTGTGTTTTCTGGATAAGGTTGGTATTTGTTTGTTTGCGTATATTTGAAAATATATAGAAAATTGAATATTTAGAGAATTGCATATTCCTGACAGTAACATTGATCATAAAGGAATAGACTAGATTTTTACACCATCTTCGGGAGTTTGTATCAAAAAGCTGAGTGTTTATCTCATATTACGTATTTTTGTAGTACTCTTATAATCATCATTAACTAGAATTGTGTGTATACAAAGCTTAATAGTTATGAAAAAAATATAAAAATATTCCCTCAATATCATACAGTGCGTAACACAACTATAAGGCCATTTGTTTTTTGAGAATAACTGGAAAAGTTGAGAAGATAGATAAAATTGGTGTTCTACAAAGTTGTAGAGAATAAAAAAAATACGGATTTTTATGTATTTTGCATATTTTTACGCACACTAATACTATTTTTTTCTCTGGGTTGAAAATTGTTCCTTGTAACATAACTATAAGGCCACCTACGAAAATCCTTTGCTTTTTCATGCAAATTATCCTTTTAAAAATCGGTAAAAATTACAATTAGTAAGAAAGACTCCCGTTTAATGTAAATACAATTTTAAACAACTTTTTTTTAACTTTTGGTAAACTCATGCATGCATTTGGTAAATTTTCAGAGTTTTTATGCATAATTTTTTATATTTTTATTTTTATAGTTTTTTTGTGTGTATATTTTGGACTAATTTTTTTTTGGAGCATGAAACTACAAAAAATACCTTTCCAAATATGTAAAAACATCCCTGGTACAGTGCCCATAGCATGTGCAGGAGCCAAATAAAAGTACTTAGAAATCAGCCTTTTTGCGGTGTACATTGCTTTAAGTTCCTCGTGAACTTCGAAAACTAAAGATAAAAATATGCAAAAAATGGGACATAATGAGGAATATTAGGAAATATCAAAAATATTTTTTACAGATTTTTCCTACGATCAGCGAACGCTACGCACTCCCCTCTTTTACAGCTTTCGAAATATTTGCAACGATGTGCCACATAAGTATGAAAAGGCTCTTTTGATTTGTTTAGTTAACTTACAGCCAAATTACATACACTTCTCAAATCAAAATATCGTACGTTTTGTATAGAATTGTATCACTTGTTTTTAGTTTTTAAGCAGAATTTTTTTAAAGAATGCGAGATAACTGTACACAAATTTGTAACAGAATCGATGGGTTCGCTTGTACTGTTTGTAAACGTTTACGCGCGCTTCTGTTGCAGTAAAAGAGAGGAGAGCGTAGCGGTCGCTGATCGTAGGAAAAATCTGTAAAAAATATTTTTGATATTTCCTAATATTCCTCGTTATGTCCCATTTTTTGCATATTTTTATCTTTGGTTTTCGAAGTTCACGAGGCACTGAAAGCAATGTATACCGCAAAATGGCTCATTTCTTAGTACGTTTATTTGGCTCCTGCTCATGCAATGGGTACTGTACCAGGGATGTTTTTACATATCTGGAAAGGTTTTTTTGTAGTTTCATGCTCAAAAAAAAATTAGTCCAAAATATACACACAAAAAAACTAAAAAAATAAAAATATAAAAAATTATGAATAAAAACTCTGAAAATTTACCAAATGCATGCATAAGTTTACCAAACGTAAAAACCAAAATTGTTTAAATTTGTATTTACATTAAACGGGAGTCTTTCTTACTAATTGTAATTTTTACCGATTTTTAAAAGGATAATTTGCATGAAAAACAAAGGATTTTCGTAGGTGGCCTTATAGTTATGTTACAAGGAGCAATTTTCAACCCAGAGAAAAAAATAGTATTAGTGTGCGTAAAAATATGCAAAATACATAAAAATCCGTATTTTTTTTATTCTCTACAACTTTGTAGAACATCAATTTTATCTATCTTCTCAACTTTTCCAGTTATTCTCAAAAAACAAGTGGCCTTATAGTTGCGTTACGCACTGTATAAAATAAAACGCTGAGAATTAATTTTTTTTTTTACAAAATTATGATCCGATGGTAGTTGTTTTTACTGGTTCTATATCACATTAATAAATTAAACGTTAAAATTTAAATAATGTGACATAAATAGTAATAATAAAGATATACGTTCTGGACGTAATTATGAAAATTAAAAACAAGGGTATAACGAAACAAACAACCGTGCTCTAAAAATGTCTGTATTGGGTGTTAAGCATGAAAATATACTTTGAATAAGAGTCAAATCATCGAAACAAAATGCTACCACGTGTGCAGACAACGATGAAACGTTGCACGGTTGCATGCCAGATGGTATGCAAGTTGTGCTCAAGCTAACCAAAGCTCTTTGCACTAAGGGTGAAGTTGGAGATGTGAGTTGGTCAATGAGAATATTTAATTTAATTTTTATATATAATTTTTATTTTTTATTATACTCTATATTTTCAGAAATCATACATACTTTTTAATTTAATTATGGAAACTAGGGGTAATTAGTTAGATTTTACATTATTAATTGTTTAGTTAGGCTTGGACCTTTTCAGGTTGTAGTGTTATAGCAAAACAGTTTTTGTTTTAAATAACACAGCTTAATCATAGGCAACAAGCTTTTTTGTTGTGCAGAAATGCATAAAGAACCTTTACACGCAATAGCACATTTTAATCAAAATGTGAAACAAACTATTTGGAGCACAATAAAAAAAGAATAAATATTTTAATGTATTTTAAAATGAAATAAATGAGTTTAAGTTTTTTTGCTTGGTCCACTCAAAACGGAGTATAGCGATTGTGCATCAATTTCCAGCAATCTTCACACCATAAATTGCTTCCGATGTCGGACAGCTTAAACTGCAAAAAATTGTATCAACGAGCTTATTATGCTTTATTTCTTGGTATGTACAAGATTTAATTCGTCATGAATCATACCAACAGCTGTTTTATACCCCGTTCGAGGTAGTCTAATTGATTTACTGAACAGCTCTGCTAACAAGTGTTTGAAACAAACCCCTATTATTATATGCATTGCTAAAAATTCAAAGTTTAAATAACAATGAAGTTTATTTAAATGATAACAAATTTGATTATTGGTTAGGTATTAATTGCTTTTTTTGTATTTGTATTTTTGTAAGGCTATGCTGTTGGTGCACCAAAAGTTTAGTAAACACTCCAGAGGATCTATCTTTTCAAGTAAGTATAAACAATCTTGATGAAAAGAATAAATTAAGATAGAAAACTAGGATATAAGACAAAGCTTTGCGGTTTGTGATAGACTAATTATGTCTATGAATTATTTGAAGAAATATGTTGTACTTTAATTCCTCTCATTCATTTAAAGTCGGCTTAGAGTAAAAAGATAAAGGTGCGAAATTTTACCAGAATTGTGCAACAATATGCCTTTTTTGTTGTATGGGTTACATTGTCGAATCCAAAATACAAGTGTGCACTCACTCCTAAAATCAATTTCGTTTCACGAGATAAAACAAAACAATTGATAAATCACCACTCCTAGAGTGAAAGCTCCAACACCCCGGAACAAAACCTCGCTCGCCGCATTCCTTCTGCTTGTAGTGCGTGGAAATCTATTTCATCTGTTTGATCAGTTACACCAAACCGATGCCGAAACAGTTTCAATGAACATGAACTTTTGGTTCATTGGCCCGTCATCGCCGGCACAAATTGGAGCGCCTCACAATCGCTTCCTTCTTCAACTTCGACCCACCGCGACCGGTCAACCAATGTGAACCTTGAACTGAAGCTGTTCCACATGAGATGGTACTCCACCTCTCCGGCCTCCAAAAACCATCGACACAGCCCACCGCGACAATCGATAAATTATTTATGATCACCACCCAAACTCGCCAAAGCCGAAAATTAATAAAAATATAAACCAACAGCCTCAAAACACGAAGAGATATACACATACACACACGAAGCAAAAACATTCCTTCACCGAAAATAGAATACCAAAGAAATGATTTATACTGTCAGAGGCGTCCGAAGAACTCCTTTATCAGACGCGACCGAGCGGATTAGCATAATTTGGTGGCAAAACACCAAAAACGATAAACTCCGAAGCGGTTTCACACTTTTGCCACCGGTTTTATTGCTATTGCACATAGTGGTACCATTTATGTGTTTAGTGGTGGTAGACCCGGGGTGCGGGGTACACCTGGGTGAAGAAGAAACGCTTCAAACGCCATTTGCATTTCAAATGGAGCATCTCTCCGCGAAGGATACCCGCGCGGGAACTGGCTGGGGCGATACTTCGTGCACAGAGCGGTACGGAAGGTGATATCGATTTTTCCAACTCGATCGATTATGATCACGGGAACTCTTGCGCCATGTTCGTTACCCCAAGTCACCAGCCCTCTGTCAGGTCCGTCTGTCTGAGCTCGGGTCTGCTCAGGTCCCACCAGAGGTACAATTGAGTTTCGATAAGGCTCCAACAAGCTGGCGATTGTGATAAACACTGACAACGACTCTGCCGCTTCCTCTCGTTCTCTCTCTCTCTGCTTCCCACCAGTTGAGCGACATTGAGCTACTGCGCTCTGCGCGATTTTATCATAATAATTTCAAGGTGAGTAAATTTTTCGCCCAATACACGTAGAAGAAGAAGGCGCCCCGGCTCGCTTGAGGGTAACTCCCTCAGCCACTGACCGGGATGGCGCCAGGGTCGGGGCCATGCTGTGTGCGTGTCTTCATGTGGTTACCCATGTTTCGCTCATAAAGCTTCCAGGAGGCTCGAGAATGTCTTCCTGATTCTGACCACTGCCCGCTGGTTAATGGACGACGGAACAACCCCCTAAAAACAGCAGCAAAAAAGAAAAAAAGAAAGGAGAAACCTGTCGAACGAGATCCGGGTTCCAATGAAGGTCAGTGTAACAAGCACGCCTAAAATGGAACACAGGTTGGGTGATAAAAAGTGAACAAAATAAAAGCGAACGTACCGGTGCCGGTTCTTCCTGCGGTGCCTTGCCTTCACCACGGAAAGTCCATGAGAATCCTTTTGTAAGGAGTGCTTTGAACTCACGCAATAGTGGTTCTGGTGAGCCACGCTGTACGTGAGATGGTTCTAAATACTGGAAAATAGTTCATATCTCGGTAGAGATTTCGCTCTCCGCGTTGGAGATTTCAAGGATAGTAAAAGTCGTTCTGTCTTAATATGGCGTCCACATACTCATCTCTTACATATATGTGCATTTTGTTTGACGAAAGGACACAGTGCTTAATATTGCTAGTCTCAACGTAATACTAATTATTTATTGCGGGTCAAATGGTTTATTATGTATCCCTAACAGCCTAACGGTAATATCCTCAGAGTCTACTGCCATCAACAAGCTGGGTCTTACCTTAAGCTGCTCACAGCCCGAACACAAATGTTTCCGTCAGTTGACCGTGTAATGATTAACGTTTCCACTCATTTGCCGGTAGGCAACTATGAAAGACACACACAAAAAAAACTGCTTCATTAACCATTGCATATGCGCATACACTCGGTGCATGTACAAGTGCATTAGGCACATCACAAGCAAATTCTCCGGGTTCACCGCTAAACCTGACAGAAGGGAAAATGTCATCGTAGCGCAATCGTCACATGTCACCCGATGGTACCCGCTTACGACACGGCGTGCAATGTACCGCATTAAACTCACACATCAGCCGTGCTGGGATGGAGCAGTGATTTAATATTCAAATTCCTTCCCCCACCATCTCCCACGCGTTGTATCACCCGCGCAACTGTTTGCCCACTCCCAAACGAGGAACGGCTCGGAATTCTTAATCCGTGCCCGTATTGCATTGCTGCCGGTGTACGGTGTGTTTCGAGTCGCATCCGTTCCATACGATTGTTCGAAATCGGTAACCAATGCATTGTATAGTTGTGTTTGCTGATAAATTATCGACAATTTAGATTTCAGTGTAGAGCTTGTAGTATTCTGCTTTGTTGTTATTTAGGAGGTCTATGATGCGTTCAGCTAGAAAACTGGAAAAAACTAACTAGCTTTTGTCAAATATTGGAGTTTTTTTATTCATATAGAACGGCCTGGCCGTATTGCTTGAACATTGGAGTTATTATACAGCAATTAAAATATACTCATCCCCTAGAGTTTGAGACCATACGCAGAACTGACTATCCAGGAATGGGTAAACTTTTATCAAGAAAACTTGAAATGACAGGCTAAGCCCTCTCAAGGTTTTTAGTGTCAAAGCAGAAAAAGATAATGTTTATTATATATCAGACTAAAATACATAAAATGTACACAGACGACACTACTTAGTTCAACTCTAAAGAGCTTCCCAATATCTAAAGGCTATCAAAGCCTTTGATGAAAACTACCTCAATTTTCGCCATGATATTACAGATAACGAGCAAGTAATTCAAGAATATTGAATCAGACAGTATAAAATTATGATATAGAATTGTTTAGAGTAAATCATGTTAACCATGTATTGAAATTAACTAAATGTGAGGGAATGATAATGTAATCAAATTCTTTTTTTCTATCTATTCTATATCATCGATTGTAACATTAGAAATTATCTATCAATTAGTAACAATTACAATCATACCTAAGATATACAGTAAACAGTAAACTTCAGATAAATTCAACGTCACTACAGCTCATATTTGGCCTCACCTCAACAAAGTCAGGTTGGTTTAATTCAATACACAATAGTGAAATTATGGTATAGTTCATAACGCTCTGTATTGTAGCTACTCATCTGTTGTCTTCCTGCTCATACGGGATCAAAAATCCCTCTCAGATTCTTTCTCATAAACAAGGCTAGAGGATATGTCCAAGCTTAAGAAGAATCCTTGTCTCAGAGGCTTTCGCACTAGACTTATTGTTATTCCTTGTAGTTCCAGTTGCGTCATTAACGACAAACATTTTCAGTAGAGAAGTTCCTACTTGTTAGTATGGTCGCTAATAGCATCACCATCATTTTGATTTTTAACTAGTTAATTCCTAATGATGTCTACGTCAGCAGTGTTCAACCGAAGTCTGGTTGAAGAGAAGACAGGTAATGATGCATTAACACGTTAACATGTAATTCTCCGAAGGTATCATATGTACAATTCCTTTGCTTAATCTTCTACCACAGTCTTTATCTGTATCTGTGGATAACAGATATCTTCTTAGCGTATCTGGGATCCTTGAGTTACGTGTGCTGGTAAATGATCATTGTTATATGAACAGCTGTAGATCTCCATGAAAGCTTAATCTATCTGTTGTATCTGTTGTGAAGATGTTAGAAATGCATCTTAAAATATCTGACAAATGGATGCAGGACACTGAGTATCATGTTTATGTTAACGTACAATGTGATAATTATTTATGATTAATCTCTACAATAGTTAAATTGTTTGGTGTTTTCATATACCTGCTGTAGTACCAAATAAGGAAAATCATAGCCAAATATATTTAAAAGACTATTTTAAAGTCACCTCGTACGGGTATTTCGCATAAGTATACTGAAGTTTCTCTTCAAAGCTACAAAATGCAAAGAACTCTGCAATACTGAGCTTTTTTTTCATTCACATGGGTATGTAAGTGGATTCTAAAAACTATCTACAGCTCACAAGTTTGTTTAAAACAAGCACAACTAAGTATTGCTTGCTAAATCAAAGATTAACGACACTGCGTTCGTCGCCACCGCATCAAACGATCTTGTTCAGTGGGGATCGGGTGGAATTCCAGTAACCGTTTTGCTACAATTAATCGGTTGCAAATATGCTCATACGGTGCGCTAAACAATCGACAATTGAAAGGAACGTCCAAATGCCTCGAATCCCTACAGCTACCACCACCAACCAATTCACGGTCGTCGTCACGGTTCCGAGTCAGTTAGACCCGCGTGGAAAGGTGTGATGAGCTTTGGGCGCGTGAGCAACCCCACATGCAACACCACAAAAGCTCACTTCCACTGTATTTCCCCATTCGACTCCGGCACATGAGTACCACCGCACGCTCTCACGCGCTCTCTTGAACTGTGTGCTTCCCCATACAAAAGCACGCCTCTCGCGGCTGAGTGACTCGCGTAGCGACCGTTCCAAGCATTCGAACACCCAGCCAGGAGTGCATTGCAGCTTTCAGTGCGAGTCCCAGTTCGGCGAGATCCAACTTTTTGGCTACGCGATCGGCCGCAACATTTGGTGTGTGAGTTCGTCCGATTCGTTCACTCGCGGGCGGTACGTCTCCCCTCTCCAGCGGTGGACGGTGGCAAAACAACAAGAGCAGTAGCAACAACAACAACAACAGTGCCATTCCCCTAAAACCCTGCCACCCGAAGAACGGTCTGTGTGCGTGCCCGTTTCGCAGGAAAGCCCGTCGACCGAGCTGCAAAGCTGCGCGACTGTCGCAGCGTTAAATCAGTGTCTCCACCACGGTCCCAGTCGGCGGAGGTTTCTTTTCATTACTGCTGCTGCTGCTACTGCTACCCAAAGCCTCCTGTTAATACGAGACGAGGCACCGAACTGACAGACAGAGTGTGTGCTTTTTACAAAGTGTGTTTTCCAGCAGCCAGCGTGCACCAAGTTGCCGTGGCAAGAGGACATTGGTTTTGGAAATATTCGGGAGTTTTCTTGGGAAGTGTAGTACCTGATAGTAAGAGCGAACCACGAGAAACAATCGCGTGAGGAATCAATCGAAAGTAGTCGAGCTAGACGAGCGAGATTGAGAGTGTGTTATCCTCGCAAACGAAATACAGTAGCAGTGCAGCGAAAGTGTACGTCAACATGGTGAAGTTGCTGGCCTTAATTGGCATCGTCGCGCTAACGGTGGCAACAGGTAAGCGTTAGCCTTAGAGTCTTAAGCATCCCCGCACCAAACATTAGCAAAGCGTGCCTAAAGAGTCATTTGTACAGAACGGCTGACATCATCATCACCGTGAGGGTATGCGCGCTTCCGTCTCTCGCGTTGCTCGGTTTCGGGGGAGGGCGTTTTCCATGTTTGCACCTAACCGTCGAAAGTGCGCTTGCGTTGGATGCATTTGCAACGGTTCGCAAACTCGCATAAGAACCAGTTTCTGTGTCACACGCAAAACGCTACGCGCTCACAACGGCGACCGAAGAGAGTGAAGCGCACGATCGAGTGAAGCATTATGCTGTGCCTGGTCGCTTTGGGGCCAACCTTTCACAAATTGCTCGCCACCCGAGTGTGTCCCTTGCTGGCATACCATTTTCACGCACTCTCGGCTTGGCTTGAACTCTTTTGCTTCGGCCTCTACAACAATCGATCGTTAACGGTATGTTCGCGATCCAGCGAAGCTGTTCTTTGGCGTGGGAGTAACAGTCAGTCGCTGTTGAACGGTGACTCCTCCACGCGTGTGAAAAAGGTTCAACATTCCTGCCCGGCCTGGAATGTCCTAATTGTGCTAACGAACGCACGCGGCTTACACTTCCGTACCGTTCCTAGGCTTTGTACCTAGGAAAGGATTTGTATCATACTCGATTATCACACAACCATATTTCCACCACTACCGGATATGGACAGCCCGGTTCGGGTGGAC
>KZ061711.1:376443-401943 GCA_002091835.1 Anopheles maculatus | reverse complement strand
GCAGGAATGAAAAGAAAGGAAAGATCGATGGGAGAGAGGATTTTGATTAAAGCATACTTTCAAACAAACGTACTGAGGCGATTGCTTTTGTTCTAAGAACATGATCTCAGTTTAATCGATTTTGGACTGACATAATATTGAAAACAAAACCTCGAGATGATTAATCACGAATGCAAAATACAAATCACCTTAAGGCACAAGCTCATCCGTAAACTAACGTTACAAATGGCAGTGAAATTTCAAACAGTTCCAGACTGTTTTGTTTTGTAGCAAAACAACCTTTTGATTGAATACGTTTTAGCAAAGCCTTATTGCCACCGACTTTTACTCTCTCTCTCTAACGTGACTTACTTCTAACGTGCGCTAAACCCTAACTCATCAAAAATACATTAAAAATAGATGATAAAGAAATACGTGCCGAGACAAAACGCAAATCAAAACGGTCCATCACCAGGTCAAACGAAAAGGTTAATGGTAAAACCGTCAAATTAACCATAAATTTACTTAGCGGCGTTTCTCTACCCCCAGTGCGATAGTCAAAATGGCAAAAGCGTTATAAGTGCCCTGTCCTACCAAGAATCAATTCTAGAAGAGCGTTACTTTGCACAGCGACTCAATAAAACATCCATCCACGTCAGTCAATTCTCATAAAAGGCATACTTTTTAAACCTCCATAACGTATAATTTGACCATAACAATGACATGGAGTTTATATTTTAATACAAATATCTTAGCAGCTACTGCCAAGGCTATGACTATTCCTCATTCTTCTCTTATTGTTGTCCTTTCGTACGAATTCAATTCTTCAGGCAATGGAGGAAGACGAACAGCAAGGTTTGATACCGTTCTTCGTGTCGACCACGCTCGGTACAACTGGTTCGTGCGCATTCGACGATCTGGGCGAGATCGGTGAGGCACTGCAACGGTTCCCAAATGTTTGGCTGCACGTCGATGCCGCCTACGCCGGCAATGCGTTCATCTGCCCGGAGCTCAAGTACCTGCTGAAGGGCATCCAGTATGCGGATTCGTTCAACACCAACCCGAACAAGTGGCTGCTGACGAACTTCGACTGTTCGACACTCTGGGTGCGCGATCGCATCCGTCTGACGTCGGCACTGGTCGTCGATCCGCTTTATCTGCAGCACGGCTATACCGATTCGGCGATCGATTACCGGCACTGGGGCGTACCGCTGAGTCGCCGGTTTCGCTCGCTCAAGCTGTGGTTTGTTCTGCGCAGTTACGGTATATCCGGATTGCAGGCGTACATCCGCCATCACATTGATCTGGCGAAGCGATTCGAAGCGCTCGTGCTGAAGGATAGTCGGTTCGAGGTGTGTAACGACGTAAGGCTGGGGTTGGTTTGCTTCCGGCTGAAGGGAACGGATCGGATCAATGAGAAGCTGCTCAGCAGCATTAACGCGTCTGGCAAGCTACACATGGTACCGGCATCGGTCAACGATACGTACGTCATACGGTTCTGTGCCGTTGCACAAAATGCCAAAGTGGAGGATATTGGTGAGAAAAAAGCTCACTGGTGGAAAAAAAAACATTTCAGTTGCTTCGACCAATAATCTCATTTTGATTCCTATCCAGATTATGCCTGGGACGTCATTACGGACTTCGCTTCGGAAATACTGGAGAAGGAACAGGCGGACGAGGTCAGCGAGATCGTCGATCGACGCAAGACGCACACGCTCGCCCAAAAGCGGTCGTTCTTCGTACGCATGGTTAGCGATCCGAAGATCTACAATCCGGCCATCAACAAGGCTCAAACGCCGCACCGTATGTCCACCGAGTTAACTTCACCCGGACATGATGGTACTGTAGTCACCGTACAGTCACCCAAGTATGTATCACCCAACTATCCACCGAAGTGTGACGATTTTCTGCTAAGATTTTTCTTCCTCATTCATGTTCAGGACTCCCGGATCGGCCACCTGGATTAGTTGGCCATTGGCATTCCTTTTCGCATCGGCAGATGATGGAACGAAAAATGATGTCACACTGAGGTAACAACGTTCACGAGATCATCTAGCCAACCTGATTCGCGCTTCTCCAAAAAGTGCATTAACACATTAATAACTCTCACTTTACGTACGCAGATTCCGCCACCTTGACACCATGATGCGACTATCGGCGTCGCGCCGTAACTCCGCCACCGGCGGTTCATCTCCATCGCCCGAAGGAGAGAACGGTATTACCCTGCTGAAGTCGCCCAAAAAATCCCCTATCCTAATGCGAAAGCGTGGCTCATCGCCGAATCCACCAGCGGCAGGTACGAACAATGGTTCGGCTAAGTAAAACCATCGCACTCTACACACCATGATGAAAACTAGCTTTCTCGTGACTCTTGAAAACTAATGGGAGACATACCTTAAAACAGCTGGAGCAATACCCGCAATGAAACAGCTATTTTAACACTTAAATCAAGTAACACTAATACAACAACCTTCCTGATACATCATGTTGAAAGATAGTAAAAAGAGTTTAAGAACCAGTGATCCTACCCATGTCAGATCTATGCAAAATCGATTTTGCGAAAAAAACTATTCACTCTCAAATTCTCACTAGAACGAAGAAAATGTAAACCCGGGTAGGTGATCTTGTCCGCTAGACATAGACAAATGTTGAACTTAACTTTGCTGTATTTATTCCCAACCGCACAAATAAACACAAATGATCGAATCGCATAAGCTGCTCAAATGCCGTCAATTATATGTAGTACGACACGTGCACCGAAATCTCTACTTCGCACACTAAGTGGACGCGCTCAGTCTGTTATGACAGGGGTGGTGGTTATAAACTACAGACGGACGAACCGTATTTTCTCGATACTCGCGATCCCATTAATAAGGTAAGTACATCTCTTACCGCGCGAAATGTACTGTTCGGAATGTTTACCAATGGCAGTGTGGAGTGATCATAATGTTTACCGCCTAAGTACACACGACCGATTTGTGCCGAATTCCAAGATTCGAGAAGCTCCACATTCCATTCGAGATAGGTCAGGATTTGCGGACGTCTAATCCTCTCGGCGTCAATGAAAGACGTCACGCTCAAAGTGAGCTAAGTTCCTTCCAGCGTGAACTACACTTGCATACTACTAGTGCTGTGAGGCATACCAGTCGTAAGGATTGCTCGTGCGTTCATTTACCTCAATGAACTCCAAATTTAGCACTTCAATGGCAAAACATTCCTCCGTGCACTGGTGGACACAACTCAAACCCCCCAAAAAGCTGCGCAATTGAATGCAACGATCATCTTTGGCAGTTGTAGTCGTGGAGGTACTCACAGTTATCAACCACAAGACGCCACAATTATGCTGGCAAATTATTGTTCAGGGTGTGTTCCGAAAAACAAACAAATCCCGCTTGTTCATCTTATCATACACACACGCATAAGGTCACTGAGGTAACTGTAACTGGTCAAACTGAGGATCAGCTGCGATCGGCAAGGTTATCGAGAATCCCATTATTAGGGAAAGATAGGATTGCGTTAGCGTCGTATGAGTCACAACAGCAACCCCAATGTTTACAACTTCCACACCGACAATAACATCCCAGCACGGCTAGTTTGGTGCGAAGCATTTTCCGAGGACGCGTGAAAACTGATCCAAAATACGCCTTTTAACATCTCTGCGCTTCTTGTTTACCGTAGCCGGATGGTGTCATGGACACATTTTCGGATTTGCTACGTAAGCGCGCTAGCGATGTGTAAATACATATATTGCTTTTTTAACCGATTTCTACTATCTCCATAAATGGTTGTATCGCCGATTTCCACTCACCTTTATCAGTGTGTCCGCCCGCAAGCAACACTTTTCATCCGGTTCCAGGATGCGCAACTTCACGAAGCTAATCATGGCCGCTTTCTCAACGCAGCTGTGCGCTTCCTTCGAGCAGTACGCCATCAGCTTGGACAACAGGTGGCCCTCCTCGACGAACGGGTGCTGCTGCTTCAGATACTTGATGGCCTGGGCCCGGGCGGCTAACATCGTTACCAACACACACTCCGATGCGGACGTCTGGAAAATTGGAATAGCAATTGTTGGGGTACGTGTTGATACACAGGACGATGAAAACAGCTGGAACTAGGGGCTTGATTACCTGTATTACGCCCCCTCCACGGCTGCCAGGCTTGAGGGCAAGAAATGAATCAGGCAGTCCAATTGCTTTGCCTGGAGAAAATGCAGGAGAAGAAGCGTCAGATAAACTATTTACTATTAAGTGACCATTCTTGGCGTGAGAGATTGTTTCAGAAGTTGAGAATCCTTTAGGGGTGTATAAATTGTAGAGAGGACCTCTCGCGTAACTACTTAGCTAATTAGTGTTTATCGAGGTGAGAGTTAGTAATTAAGTGACCATTCTTGGCGTGAGAGATTGTTTCAGAAGTTGAGAATCCTTTAGGGGTGTATAAATTGTAGAGAGGACCTCTCGCGTAACTACTTAGCTAATTAGTGTTTATCGAGGTGAGAGTTAGTAGAATAAGATCCAATTTTAGTCCCAGGTACGCCGATAGGTACTCAAAGGACAGAGTGTCCGAAACAGGTTTGGAGAGTGACATCGAGCCGCGCGTTCTTCAAGTGTGGCCGAGAAAATGAAAAACTCCCCATCGCTTGGATCTAATTAAAACGTAATTTATCATCTCCGGGACTACCCGGGCCCCATGTAAAACGGGAAACTCCAGTTGACGATGGTTGTTAATGGAGTAACAAGTGGTTAAAATTTCATCATTCTTGTATAAACGTCTTCGGGATGTTTTATTTTTCCGGCTCACACCATTAAAAATCTTGCACCGAACAACGCAACAAGTGGAACGTGGAAAGCGCTACAAGACCGCGCGCCTAGAAGTCGTGAAAGCAAATTGTAATACGCTCTGTTTAACTTCCTTACCACACCACACGGTCGATTTACATTCGGCGCTACTCTATCATCGATTATTTATGGTAATGAGAGGCGCTGGCAGGCGAACGTGTCGCTTGCTGGCGTCTCGGTGTCTTTTGATGGCTTGCGGTTCTCGGTTATTTTGGGATGAGGCATGATTTTTGGATGAACGTTCCGAGACGATGCTAGAGTTTGTGGTAGGATACGGTTTGCTGACGATTGAATGGATTGCTCCCATCCAGGCGTGGGCATTTACGGTGGAATCCAAGCATATGTGCGTGAGTTTCTATGAATCACGTGTGAAGAATTTCAATTATTTTTCAAATATACATGTTAATATGATGGTATCAGAGGATGTGATCATAGCCGGCAAACGATCATGAATAGCTCGGCAGAAAATGGGTGACCTTTTTAGGAGATATTAGTATGAGATATTTGGTATAAACTGGAGATGAAATTCTAATAACATTCATCTTCCAACAGGCCATTAGGTGGCAAATTAGCATTAACTTGATAGCTCTTCCCCAGCGCTCGCTACGAGGTTGCATCTGCTCCTTATTATTTAGCTATAATTTACCACAAATTAGTTAAACATGTCCAAACAAACTTGTTTGTCGTCGGCTATAAATTGTTTCCTCGCCCCGTGCAGCCGTTAATCTTCATCCTGCTGACACACGCTACCACTAAATAGCGCAACGTGAAATAAGCCCGATTTGTTGATCTTCGTCATCACTTCGGAATCGAATGCTGAAATTGAGAGGTTTCTTCGAGCGTCACGAGATGCAGAAATGGTGAATGGTGGTGGTGTGGTGGTCAATCGTAGTCGGGAACAGTAACAACGAAAAAAAAAGCTCAATTCAGCGAGTTTGTTTAAATAATTGGTGTCGAATGATGCGAAGGCCTGTACGAGTAACGCAACATTCACCGGGAGCTATTTTTGGCACAAAAGTTTGATCTAAAAATATTCGATTCCTTGCATGTACAGCTGACCTTGCTGAACCTAACAAGCAAGCCTCCCAGTGCTCGTGTTCGTGGTGCTCGTGTGTGTTGTTTTGGTGATGATGATGACGACGGTTGAGCGAGATGTTGGTGAAATGTGTATGATTTATTTTGATTCGCATGCGTTCGTCTGTGCTGTTCGAGCATACGCACACACCTCCCTCGAGGGAGTGATCGACGATCGGCAGGCGACGGGTTACTAAGCATTTGACAGAAACGTCATTCGTCTTCGGGCGTCACTCTTCTGTTATGACGTGATGGCGCAGACGGATATCGTTCAATGGGGCGAAATTAAAACTAATAAACGCTTAACAGTAAACGCTTCGATACGATCAGCACTAGCACTTGATCTTATTCGCGATCGCTTTCGATTCGTAAGGGTAGGTTCCTAAGGTCAATTGGTATATCGTTGGCGCGGAAACTTACCCAACCAATCAAGCACGATCGTCTCCAGCTCGGTACAGGCCGGACTGGCCGCCCAGGAAAACCCGATACAACCGATCCCATCACTCAGCATGTCACCCAGTATCGAGGGGAACGAGTTCCCGGACGGAAAGTACGCGTGAAAGCGCGGATGTTGCCAGTGCGTAACACCCGGCATAATCTTATCCTCCACATCCTGCATAATCTTTTCCCACGGTTCCGGTTCTTCCGGTGCTTCGTCCGGTAGCTGGTGACGAAGATAGCCCGGCTCTACGCACGGTGTAACGCGCCGCTGCTCGAGCGTTTCCAGATAGTTACAGATGTACTCGACCATCTCGGTACCGCGGCGTCGGAACTCTTTGCTGTCCATATTGGGCGCTCTAAAGCCGGCGATTTATGAATCTGCGGAAAGTAATCAAGCGTCAAAAGCGGCAACACACATTTCATCCGTATTCTGGCAGTTGTTATGGCGTTTCGTTGTTCCTATGGTACCAGGTATCGAATTACAATACGGAGATTCTTACGGAACTGTAAACAGCGCTAGAGCTGACCGAGCGGTAGTGGTTAGTAATTAATCCTAGCACGGCTTGTTACCAAATGATGCTAAAGACCCTATAAAATAGCGACCAACTGGTTGGCAACAAGCCACGATGTACAGTATGCACATCTGGATGATAGTCACCGACCGTAGGTACACGTTCCACGAAGCTATAGAAGCATTTTATTAGTGGTCTACAGTTACTCAACTGGGCCAAATAAATCTAATCCCGGTCGTTAGTGACCGTGTGCCGAACTTGATAGATTTCTATTCGAGTCTTCTGAAGCTAGTGCGTCATGGAGAAATCATCCTAAAGGTCAAACCATTTCATTGTTTAATTATAAATTTTACTATCAGATAGCGATACACTGCGTCGTCCGTGTTGCGCTTAGTCACACTACACTGAGAAAAATTGCCGATGTTTTTTTGTATTCTAGCTTGTATATTTTATTTTTCTTAATATGTTCACATGGAGTGTTTATTTTATCGCTGTTTTTATCCATTACTTTTAAACATTTGGACATGTTGTGTTGCAGTTCTTCTTCTGATTTCACAGGTTTAATTTAACAGATTACATGCACATTTTATATTGCAACCATCAAGCTTCCTTTAAACCACTAAATTGAGTTTATTCTATTTTTTTGTAATACACTTTTCACTTCACAATAGAATCCACAGTTCGAAGTGCGAATTTTAAAAACTACACTGAGCGTTTTTGCATTTCACTTTCATTTCACATGCAATAGAACGTACGGATCCCTTTAATGAAACACTAATCACCTAGATCTCACTGAAGCTTCCGATCAGTGGTTTTTTGAAGCCCACCTAGAATCCACTGAGCACCGAGCACTGATACAGGGATCTGGAGCGGTAGGATCCTTTTTCTGGTCTACTGAACCGAACGCTACGACTTCCCGCTGGTAACTGAGCCGTTTGCCGTTCTGTCGGTCAGGATAGATCCCTTTTGCTCTTTGGTGGGGTTTTTCATCCCGTAAGGCTTTTTCTCCTTTCGACCATCATCATCATCATCGGCACTGATGGGCTCTCGCGGAAATGCATGTTTGGTGCTGCGGAATCGAAAGGATTCTAGCAGCCTCTATCCTTCTCCACCACTCTCGCCAACTTGCGCTCGGTGTTAGCCTATGTAATAGGAAAAGGATAATGCGAAACGCATTCTAATTGTGAAACACTTCAGTCGGCAGGGGTGAGAAAAAACGAAACGGAGCTATCGCTCGGTCTGGTCTTTATCATGGTTCCTTTCACTCCATCGCATCCCACGAACTTCCAGAGCAGCTGGGAGGTTTTTGAGCAGGTCGGGTCGGTGATGGTTCGAAACGGCGCCACATTCCAGTGCGTAGCACATTCTGGTGCTCGAAGCCATGCCGCACACGGACGACGCGCGCAACAGTCCACCGGTTTCGGGTAAGGGATAAAAATGGGAAGGCATTCCAGCTTTGCACCATTGGACGGATAGCAATATCGACCTGTTCTTGCTCTATTCAATCACATGACCACACTTATGTTACTTAGGAGCATTAGTGTGAGCAGATAGATGCTTTTTGTGATCGAACCTTTGTGTAAGAGATATTTATCCCTTTATCATCCGATAGTAAAGAACAAAAAAAAAGGTGCAATAAACCTGTACATTCAGCACCTTCTTGGGAAACTCCCGAAATACCTACAATGATCAATGGAAAACAGCCTTCTCATCGGGTTGAGTGCAGAGTTCTTTGATCCTTACTGCTTGCTCGCTGACGTCATTATAGGCCTTGGGTGAAAGAAGGAAGGAGGTACGAAGATACTTAGCCTTACCGGATAGGACCCTATCAGTACGCAGACGCGTTAGACGCTTTGGTGGTAGAACTTTTCCAAAAGAAGAGTTTTCAGATTCATCTCTTTCTCGTATCCATCTCACTTCGTCCAATGAATGGAATGCGATTTTATGCTGCACGTCGTTAACGATAATGCGGTTCTGCTAGGTGTGAATACAGAACGGGTTCAGGATTTTTTTCTTCTGATGGCCACAACAAAATTGCAGCTCGGTGGCGTGGCGTTTGCCGGTAGTTTTGTGTCACGGTTGTGTGCAATCTGCAACCTGTTGATTGTTGCATTGGAAACCCGTGATAGGTTTGATTGAAAACTATGGTTTTTCGTGCCAATTGCATGATTTTAAGCGCCTAAAAGTATGCAATTCGCTATTCTTTTACTCTAAAAGACCAAATATTTCGAAACCTGCTCACAACAAGCAAAATTTTCTATTATTTTCGAGATAAATCCATTCAATAAAGTTCTCCAACGTTCCCTGGCGCGCATACTGTTCGATCCGTGTAGAGAAAGTTATCGAGCTTAATTAAAATCATCTTCCCCGGTCAGAAACGTTGACGGGGGAACGTTCCTATAGAACCTATTTTTTGTTGGGGATATCTTTGCAGCACCCATTGTTCGGTCCCGCATTACAACAGACCCACTTTTTGTGTGTCTTTTTTAGCACGTGACAGAAATGCACCCGCGATGCCACGAGACATGTAAAAAATCGACATGATTGCGGTTGAAACCATCCCGCCAGACACGTTTCACGTTATTTACATCGAATCAATTAACTTTCAATCACCGGCGCAACATTCACTCTCCGGGAGTGTGTGTGTGTGTGTGTTCCGCCGCTCGATGCTCGTAAATCTTGTATCCGGGGATGGGTTGAAGCTTATTGGCGAAAATGTTCAACCCCACAGTTTGAATTCTTTTTAATGGATGTGAACACTCATTAAAACGCGCACACACACACATGGAGATTCGGAGGTTGATTGTTCATGTTTTGCATGGAGTAAGTTTTTTATGTTGACAGATTAACGTGAAAACGGACGCATGACATAAAAAAAGCGAGAACAAAAGACAGTCGACCGAGTTCGAAATGAAAATTATGCACTTTATTGTCCCGATAATTATCGATGAAGAGAGGAAGTTACACTTGTCATTGATAGTTAATTACAGCCATCAATTGCATGTGCCTTGACATGATGGTAGAAGTTGATTGAATATTGAATTCCATCAAAGCGTTAGTTGTAAATGCGTTCTTCGTCTATGCTTCGTTTAAGTTACTCTCCTTCAGAACTGGATGTATCATTCCCGTTATTACAACAGTATTCCTTCTTCTTCCATCAATTTGCAGGAAACGACAGTGGACTTCACACAGGACTCTTGTAGGAAGGACATCAGCCGACCAGTTCCCAAGGTAAGCTTCAAGTTTTCAAGATGATTGTGAGAAATATCTCTCTATGGAAATAATAAACCTCACACATTGTAATACAATTACGAGCAGGAAGCATCCCTTTCCAAGTCGCTGATAGACTGATTTCAAACCAAACGCCTTATCGTTCTACCTCTCTATGCGTCGTATCGCCATTAACCGACGCTGCAGCTCATATGACATCAAACCCTAGCAAAGAAGAATGGGACGAGATATTTCTGAATGAAATTCTTTCACGCCTGTGGCATAACTTTGCCGAAGAGTACAGTGCGAGTAGTAAGAAACCGCACGAAACTTCGAACAACCAACGCATATCAACGGAATCACCGAACCCGACAGCCGATCCACCTCTGTGTATCTGGGAATATGAAGGGAACAGGAACCGAGGACGGGGAAAGAAAAAATACGAACCACGCACAACAATGGTACAATGCTGCCACCCGATTACACTGGCGTTTTTCTTCATCGAACAGGAGGTCTCGAACAACAACAAAAAAACACCCGAACCGGAACGGATCTAGATGCTGCTGTCGTCGTGCGCCTCGAAGCGAATATGATGAAAGTTGTCGATGGGAAAATTAATTCATCCACTCCAAGTGCAGCACCAAGTCCTCTTCTTCTGCCATCCAACATGGTGGAGGCAGCATTCGGATCGATTTCGTGATCCTGGTGACCGCAATTGCAAAAACGAGTAAAACGGAAAACCGAAAAGCAGCGCGGTCTCCAATTGGATGCTGCATGGATGGCATGGATTGGATGCTGTGTGGTGGTGATGGTTTGGTTTGATGGAAAATTGGGTTTTACGGGGATACCATATTCGTCACACATACCCTGCTTCGCGGTTCATTTTCTCTTCTCCACAACTACCGGGTGGAAGAATAATTTATTTATTTTTATTAGAGCACAAGAAAACGTGTACGCGGCGGTACACATACCCAGCACTACTTGTACCTCCTTTTTCTGTA
The DNA here is from genome assembly GCA_002091835.1 of Anopheles maculatus. NCBI lineage: Eukaryota > Metazoa > Arthropoda > Insecta > Diptera > Culicidae > Anopheles > Anopheles maculatus. The sequence continues at coordinate 390,891 of KZ061711.1, read as the reverse complement.
CGTTGTGGTGTTGTCAGCCACAGTCAAGACGCGTCAACGTGTTGAAGATGTTGGTGTCAATTGCTCAAGAAATGAGAAAATCATACTGCTGCTGCTGCTGCAGGAGAGATGAACATGATGGAGGTCTCGGGTTGGGTTGTGGATCAATTAAATTACGCATCAACTGCAAGAACACTTGTGGGTAAGGGTAGTAAGGACTTTACTTCGTGATGCTTTCTCGACGGAGAATGTCTTTGGAGAGTGAAGTGAACGTGAGCAGGAAAATGGAAGTAAATGGTCAGTAAGATTACAATAATGATGTCTTCCAGTGTTCAAGGGTACGTCGGATAGAGTCATCATGAAATAATATAGAATAGATAACTTAATTCGTGGCGCTTTTTGACTGAAATTTTAATCGGCTGTAAGTTAACAACTTTTGATTGATCCCCCTTTATTCGTGTTGTAATTTAGATTTTCAAATCGGTTGATACACTTTTAGTCTGCTGACGTTTAGTATTTAGAAACGGGTTCTTTAGTTTCTTCTAGTTCAATATTTTGTTTGTCCTTATGTTTATGACCCGAAAAAAAGTTCGAACGAAATTGCTGGATGATGATTGGATCCTCTGTTATCCATCACTGGATCCCACAATCGATCGCCCTGTTTGTGGAGGCGTTTGATAAATTGAATAATCTAATCGAGCTCATAGCGTCGAAATTGAATAAGCCTGACTGAAGAGAAATTAAGTCTTCCTTCTGCTGGCACTCTTCGGGAGCTTCTCTGAGTGGATTTCGACCAATTTACTCCTGATGACGCACGTCATGTACGTCATCACATGTTTGTTTAAACGCGCAAATTAATCGTTTCGACTGAATTAATTTAAACCTTACAGTATTCTTTTAAATGAAGTGAAATGTTCCTTCTTCTCTCGATTAACATTCAACGAAACTAGTCCATCCTTTCTTTTTATCTCATCGCGTCACAGTGCGAAAGGGTTTATCAGCAGCAGCATTGACCGTTGTTGGAATGTAGAGAAAACATTCTTCGGAACATTCCATCAGTCCAACACACGCTGATGACGCCTGGAACGACGGGTGCCAGTGGACCAATTGTCTAGCGGGTTTCAATCGATCTAGTTCATCATATACCAGAGGACGTTGTCGATGGTTGGATTTTTGGATTTTCATGACCGATTTCTGCTTCTCATTCCAGTACAGTAGAATCCCGCGGAAAGGTGAGCCTTTGAAACCGGGAGACAACAATGTTAATGCACTACAAGAAGGGCAAGAACGTGGAGGAGGAACTAACGCAGGACAATATTCCGATCGAGGTGTTACCGGAGCAGTTTCTCTGGATGCACGTTAAGGGTGGTTCGTCAGTAAAGAATCTGGTCGAGCATGCGAAAAAAGCGCTCGAGGACGGTACGCATCGTTCCGTGGTGTGGAGCGCTTCGGATGGTGGAGTTGGCAAGACGATAAGCTGTGCGGAAATCATGAAACGACACTTTGAGCTGCACCAGGTCACACGGATTTGTTACAGGACGTATGTATTTGCGTTGAGTGATACTGAATAGATGCGATTGTTAAAGTAATTTCTTTTATTGCGCCAGAGTGGAGGAGTACTGGGACCCACAGAGCTCTGGTTTGGAGCAGATCGTAGCCAAGCGGACTATTCCTTGCGTACACATTCTAACCTCGCTCGACGCGATAGACCCAAAGGTACCAGGTTATCAGCATACCAAAAGTCAGGCCGGATTCTGGACTGGGGCAGGACTCGGACCCACCGGTAACAGTTCTCGCAAGCGCCCGGAAGGACAGCGTCCCAAAGCGGGAGGCGATAGGAAGGGTAACTACTTTACTGGACCTCAGCTTAAAAAGAAAGCGAATCGACCCTATTCGAATGGTGGTGAAGAGAATGCTGGCACCAGCAATGGTGCGAATCGGCAACAGCACAATAGAGGAAAAGGTGGAAGGCCCAACGGAGGCGGTGGAGATGGTGCTGGAAATTCGCGCAACAACAACAAGGGCAAGCAGAAGGATGGAAACAATCGAAGGAAGTCGAACGTTACTGAGGTGGGTGAACATAGTGGGGGGAGCGGTAGGAAGAAGGAGAGTGGTGGCAAGGATAATGCTAATAATGGAGATCCACAGTAAGGATCGTATCGTTGTATAAAGGAGTAACACACCGCAACGGGTTCGATTTGCTGTTTGTTTTCTCATACGATGACTTTTTACAATCACACAATCAATCAAACACTCGGCATTTTTCGTGAAAGTATTAGATAAATGAATTTTTATTACCTTCTATTCACGTATTGTTTCTCTTCGTGTAATTGTGTAGAGCTTTATTTAAACGTTGTTGTTTTTTTGTTGTCTTGTTTTGTTTTAATGTTTCGCTTTACCGTAATAGTTTTGCATTGATTAACGAGTTTTGTATGCCGGTTCATTTTGCAATGTTTCGCGATCATTCTGGCGCTCTGGCTAATTTGTTTGGATGATTCTTAAAACGATGACAGCACTGTGGTGGACCGTTTTTTCCTATTGGCATACATGATGACTGTTGTTCCGAGTTGTATCGAACTCTTCTTACATGAATATCGGATGGATGGTGGGATAATACGGGTATGAAGACGGGCAGAGTAAGGTTGGGTTGTCACACGACGAAATGGCGCGTAAAAGAAATTCTATCTTTTCTATTTTCGAGTGATAGAAAAAAAGTTGCGTTTTAAAATTAATGAAATTCGATTGTCAAACAAAAAACCAAAAAAACCCTTCAAATCCTAGCCACGGAAATCACGCATCCATTACGCCTCTTTCTCAGTTAGTTGCTTATATATGTTTTGTTTTGTTGGTTGAAGCACTTTGCAAACTCGTCCCTTTTCCTTTCGTACCGAGAGTGGCTTTCATTATTGCTTTGAACATGAGGATCGGTGTGCTAATCGCGCTCTCTCTAACTTCAATCGTATGGAAATAAAACCGTGCCATTTGACGGTTATATGTTTTGTTAAGATTTTTCTGCTAATCGTACGATACTTTTGGTTCACGTTTTCCATTTCTTACAGAAACGCTTTCAAAGTGTTCACTATCTGTGTTCCTCTCCATACTGCGCGCACCTCTTATTGTGTGTGTTAGTGTGTTTTTGTGGATTTGTTCAATTAAATAATAGCTTCACTATTTATACACGTATTATATATATATATATAGGTATGTTCATTACATTATGAGTGTTCCTTTATGTAAATGTTTTGCTTTTGTTTTGTTAATATCTTTTGCTATAAAGTTGTTTGCTGGGATTTGTGTTTGTTTTGTTCATTATATATTCGCACACAACATGATGATCAGCTACGACCGTACCATCCACAATACGCCTAGCATTTATCGTCCCGATTCCTATTTTTTTGTTTCTCATGCAGCATATACGCACACGCACACGCACACACACACGGAAATACGATTACTAAAAAGATTGTTGCAATCCCCTGCTCGTGGCGGGCGGCCCACAGTTTGTTGTTTTGCTGCTATGTGTTTAACAAATACTGTTCCTCCCCGTTGAGGCTTGATCTTCTTTCCGACTCCAACCTGCTGGGGGGAGTATGTGACGACCGACCGTTTAGTATCGCCGAGTGCGGAAAGAGGGTAGTGATAGCTACTTCTGATTTTTCACATCGAATAGTCGCACAAAAATGACGAATAATGACACTACACTGACGCGCTATTCCTTGCCGTGCCAAGGTTTAGGCTTTAGGCTTCACTTTCGCCGGGCGTAAGCTCACATTCCGGAATGGGAACGATCAGATTTTCCTTCGACATGAGCGTGTACTTCGTGACGAAGTTGGTAAACCGAAGACAGAGCGATGTCTCGTCCTCGAACTCGTTGAATATTCGCCGATGGTGGAAGTAAGCGTGCGAGAAAATTCGATACACCCGGCGACAGACCGAACCTAGCTTTGCTACCGAAGAATCTTTGATGGACACCCTGGAACGAAAACGGTGAGTAAATCGGGTGGACAGCATATTTCAGCACGAATCAAACTTACCTGCTGGGGAAATACTTATTACTATTCAACAAGCATGCAGCACCATCGAGCGTGTGTCGGGTGTAATCGATGGCCGGACACTCTTTGGGTGTTTTGTGTGCCGCACACAGGAAAATCCACTGCTCGGTGGCGGTCATCTGGGTACAGGTGGCCGGAAAGCACTGCGTCTGTAGCCTTACCGCCAGCCCGTTCAATTCCATGCAAAATTGTCTACAACAAGACCAAAACAACAACCACCACCCAGGAAGGTGTTAACGTAACGTTACGTACGAGCATTGCGAAACAGCCTGCTGGACTGTTGGGTGTTGTGCGTTTTCCAACCACACTCCCCACCTACCTCAGGTGCTCGTACTTCCACACACCCTCGTCCTGCCCGTCTGGCATCGTAAGAATTTGGTCCACATTCGACGGGTCCTTCTTGATCATCTGCTGGATGTACTGCTGCACGGCAAGCGTGCTATCCATCTCCTCGAACACTTCATCGGCCCAGTTGGAAAAGTCCTGCAATTAACAGAAGCATAACAAACATTTGTAGCTCTTCTTCCTGCACTGCTGATAGCAGGCAACCGATCGATCCTATTATACGCTGCTGGGGAAGGGGTAGTTCACTTTCTCATCACAACAACGGAAGCCAGTGGCGAAAGTTGGGCGATGGTTTTTCGGGTGTTTATGGGTCGGCCACGAAAAATCGAACTACCACCGGAGTGAGAATCGGTTCCCGGGTAATTGGTTTTGCACTTGAATCGACCGTTTTACGTACCTTTGCCTTTGTTCCGGGTCTGTTTCGTCGCAAAATTGTGGAACCGTCAGCCATCTTCATGATTGAAAATTATCTTCTTTCTCTTCTTGTTATTATTGTTGTTGGTTGAGGGATAGTTTTTCTTGTCAAAGTGACAGCTGATTGGGTCACGCGTTTAGCAGGCTTGATAGAATTCTTCAAAGGAGCATCGATTTGTTGTTTGTAAATTGTTTGATATTTCCATGTGAAATGTTTTTTTGATCATTCTATAAAGTAATTTGCTCTTTGATTTAAATATTTCTATTCTATTTCAGGACAATGCAATGTATTAGCATTTAATTTTGAGTGACAAACTTTTCCTGTGACGTTGAAGCGTTGCTGAAGCGTTTGGAATGAGCTTTACGTGCGTGTGAGAGAGAGAGAGAGAGAGAGAGAGAGAGAGAGAGAGAGAGAGAGAGAGAGAGTTTGTCGTGTAAAGCTCACACCGCCTTTTATTGTGGCGGGAAAGGTGTTAAAAAAACCCCAAAATGTTTTCCAATTCAACGATATTTTGCTTGGCCAATGATGACTGGCATATAAAAAGCAATTTTTAATTTAAATAATCATAAGAACCGCCATATGAACAAACATACTTGTAGTATCGTCCATAACCATGCATGTCTTTTACAACAGTTAGTAAAGTGTTCTTAAAACAACTTAAGTAAATTCTTGAATGGAAACACTCGAGCTAAGCATAGCAGTAAAACTCTCTTCCTTCGATTCTTTTCGGAAATAGAAAAGCAATAGCGCAAAAGCCCTTTCAAAGCTGATTTTGTGGTCCCGGGTTTTTAAAGGATATATCCAGAGCAAATAGATTTTCTTGTACATCCCTTTTTTTGCATAGAAAGGTCTGTAAATGTGTGTGTGTGATTGTTGTTGCTCTAAACGTTCACACTTCGCTGGACGCTTGCCACAGCCACCTACAGGGTGCCCAGGGTCAAGCAGCAACAGCAGCAGTCATTAGTTACGGATCAATGAGGAAGGAAATGAAAAGCTAGCCAGGCGTTCCCAGGTATCATCGGTACCGTTGATGCCAGGGTGCGTAAACAAATGTAAAGCCTTTGAACAACATCTACGTGTTGTTTTCCGCTTTTCAATGACCAATGAGCTGTGGATCCAAGAGTTAAGAAACCCCGATGGCAGGGGTTTGATTGGTTTGGTTGCTCATTTGTGCGGGTGCTTAATGACCTTCATCACATGGCAGGATAAGTAGGTGATTTTGAGCACATATTTATTTTTAGATATCAGCCAGTTAGATGAAAACAGAACAGAGAATCTTGAAAATACGCTTAGTTTTTAATTGTTAGTACTAGGTATCTTCACAATACAGACTTATATGAAGTTATATGAAGCTCTTTTACCTAGTAGAAAGTAATGCAAGCATGAAACTTGCTTCCAGTCATCTCACCTGGACCCATTCAAAGAATCGCTCGCAATTAGAAATGCCTGATTGCAGCTCTAACAGTGGATGTCTGGTACTGATGAATACGCTCTGAATTGGATTAATTAATGGGTAAAGTTTGTATTTTTAGAACACTGGACGCAGCGTCGAAAGAGAGCCAGAGAGAACGAAAGTAAGGCAAGAAGAAAGATGATTTTTGTGTTTTTGTATGTGCTGCTCTATTTCTATTCGGTGTCGTTTGTTTCCCGGATCAATTATTTTGTAAAATATCTTTGTTAAATATTTTATTTATGCATAAAATACTATCAAATACGAGTTTATCCAGCTAATGTAGGGCGTATTGCATAACTTTAGGCGTTTGACAATATTTATTTTGATCATTCAACTTAAAATTCATCATGGTAGCTTATGGCAACTGGCCACAAATATTTCCTGTAGCAGCTTGTAGCAAATTAGTTGCTAGGCAATACATTTTTTGTTGTCTACCTAAACCACCCACCCTCAAAGGAACCCACTTAAGAACCTTTTTTTTTTTGGCCTTTACCACTATCTCCCACGATGGAGACATTCTTCAAAGTAATGGGAAAGTAATTTCAACTTTCCGGTGTCGGTTCCAATCGGTGTCGAATTATGGTGTCGAAGTTTTAGTCGATCCACGGCTTAGTGGTCCGCAAAAAATTGGATACATCGGATGCAGCTAGCCACCCCATACTAGCATTGGGCAGCACAGTATCCTTCGATACCGAACCAACCCCCGGATGAACATTTGGCCGACAACTTTTAAAACTGAATCATGGGGCCGTTTGTTTGTGTGTATTTTTTTCGCTGTCCTGTTTCACGGTGAAAAGTTTCTCTCCTGGCAGTTTTGCCGTCAGTATCATCCAAGGATTAGTGTCCTAATTGTTGACTCCCTTTTCTTTGTCTTTATCCACCTAGAATGAACGCAAAAAACGTCTCACACCGGTAGCTGATGCCGGTAGAAAGAAAGAACAAGTTGATGTTCGATAATTTTCCATTAGGGATTCATTTTGTCATCAGAATGCTGGGGAGGGAACGCATAAAGCAGAAAGACATACTAAAAGTCCGGGGTTTTTGATACGGTCAGAGCGATTTTTTTTCTCTGTTGCTGTTCGGTCGTCTTTTGCAAGACTCATCGCCCAGCTCGGTTTGGGTTGCTTTCTATGGGTTCCTAGTTTTCCATTAGCTGACGCTTCGGTGTCTCGTAATTACGTTCCATTTCGTCACCCTGAAGGTTTCACGGGAACCATCCACTGTTTCGTGCGCGTACAACCCCATCTGTGCATCTGGCAAAAGCTCCCAGGGAAGAACCTTCCTTTTGGATAACAGATTCGACAACGTACATTCGCGAATGTAGCAGCATGTTGTACATGCGCCTGTGGAAGGTTGTGTAGCTTGATGTAATAAGAGAACATACTGGGTGGAACACGCTGCACTTGAGATGCAGCATTTCGTCCCTGTTGATAGTTTTGTTGCAAGAAACTAACATAGAGATAACAAGGCCGTATTAAACGTATTAAACGGAAGCTTCATATCGGTAAGAAATTCCCATGAATGAAATATATTAACTTATGAAAAAAAGGTCTTAAACTTAAAATTGTTCATGTATAATTTTCCAGTTTTTGAAAAACTTTGTCAGTAGGGAAAATCAACCTGCATCATGGTGCACTGAAGTTGCTCTTGCTTGCAATTTTTCCGTCATTTTGATATACGTGCACAAAGAAAAGATGTCATCAGGAATGTGAGTTCCTAGTATTGTAGAACACTTTGTAGTAGCAAAAACGAAACTTACTAATATTCACGTGAAATCTCCCACATGTCAGCTCCAGCCCCTGAATGTATGCAATGATAAGCGGATCCCTAATCGATGTATCTACTTCAACAATTAAGCTATCGATACTGCAAACAATGAAACTAATGAACGGCAAACATTGGCCAGACACTTTTGATGATTGAAACATTTGGTTTCCATCGTTCTAGAGCATCTCCAGTGCCGAGCTCGGCACACCGTACGTTGAAGGACGACTTTTGTTGTCGCTCTTCAAAGACGAAAACAGTGACTCTCCCCCCCGCTCCAAAAACCTTCTTATCGCCTGATGGCCAGATCTAAAGCAAATAAACGATTATCTTAATTTGCTTAACCGTGCGCATCCGGCAAGAACCGGTGCTCGAGTGGTGGTGGTGGTGCGATGTCTTTGAACCATAGTTTAGTTAGGGAACATCCGGAACTGAGCGTGACGACTGGAAACAGGGCAACCTCGGGACTTTAAAGTGGCATAAAAGGATTAGCCGGTACGGATTATACGGTGTTGTATCGGAACTATACTGTTTATCGGGGCATTAAGGAGGTGGTATTTGCGCTGGTGTTTGAGCGTGTAAGAAAATAGCAAACAACCGGGCGCTAGGTTTCAACTGTTCGGTAAAACTGCCATTCTATCGCGGTACGCAAGATAAGAGTGGGTTCGCTTTTGATGGTTCGCCAGATGCTAACCGAATTAGGCAACGCGTTAGGCAAGGATAACATGATTTAAAGACGAATTTTGCCTTGATTTGTGAGGCGTTGCACCCTGCTCGGCTGATACACAACACCACAACCTGGCGAATGAAGTTACCCGCAGAATTGTTATGCCTCCGCTAAAATGGGATTATTCGAAGTTCGTTAGGCCAGACAACACCGACCGGCCGGGTTCGAAATTTATAGCTGTGAACGTGTAGTTGATCCTGCTTACAGGTGGTTTATGATGTGCTGTGCTTCATTGATTGCTTTTCCTTTTTGGTGGGATATTCGATTTGGGACTGTACATCGACACAGTGTGCGGTACTGATATGTGTTATTTGACGTTTGCCGCCAAGGCGTAGACAAGCGGATGGAATATTTACGCCACTAGGTGAACGCGTAACTCGTGTGTCGGATGTTACAGCAGCATGGTGGAGCGTTAATCATCCGGAACAATGGTTTATACGCTTCGAAAGGTTGCTTGTGAAGTGTAGTGTAAAATATTATATTTTTACAGACATTGTTTTAACCTTTTTTTCTTGGTTTTATTGGAATTTACTAAAGAAAATGAAGAAAGAAAAAAAAATGCATAACTTTAGGCGTTTATGATTAAAAATACTCCTGAAAATATGCAATTTTCGGAGCTTTTTTTAACGGTAGCATCTGCTACCCTAAAAAACTCATCTATTTGCAACCTCTCTCAACAGTATCTGCCCCATCTGCGAACGTTCGTGCGTGTTTATTGAACTGCATAAAATACGCCCCGGCTCAATCACTTGTACTGTAACACCTTTGCTGGAGATTTTACAACCCACTCGCTCGGTAGCTTTTATTTTATTATCCCCACTGTTAAAACATCATAATTCCCGTTGCAGGCAGGAAACACATTCCACCCGTAACCGGAACCGTAGCTTCAATATTCCAATCAATTGAGCACATCACTGCGAACGGGCGTGAGCACTACCTGTGCGGAGGTAAATAACGATTTCAGGCTAAATTCCTGACATGTCTAGTGAGCATCTGGCATTTACTGGATATCATATCGTATACGTTTTAGTCATCGTTTTTTATTTTCCTTTACTAGTATTACTTCACATTCAGCTCCATTTGCATTAGGGATCGCCACATTGATATTGCCCTTTCGATGCCATTCGGTTCTGTTGCTGTATGTTTTTTTGTTTTAATTCGTACGTCCGTGTACTGTCCGCGACCCTGGTGCATAGCCATTGTACAGAAAGAAGCACAACAAAACCAGATAGAATCTCTGACTTATTCCATTGCGTTTTTTTTTTTGCTTCGAAACCTGGAAAGCGTTTAATTAGATTTTTTCAACAGGTCCCACCTACACGGCTGACTGGTGCCAGGTGCATGTCTTTGTGTCGTAAGCCGCAACTGGTGTAAGCAGTGACATGGCACGGCACGGCAGGATTACATTAAGCGGAATGGGTTTGAAGCGAGCTGCAATGTATTTGCACTACATTATCCTGATGCCGTGCCGTATTGTGTGTGTGTGTATATGTTTACTTTTTTGTTGAAATTCTCCGTTACGAGTGTGTGTGTGTGTGGTTCTGTAGGTTAAAGTTTGTATGAAATTATGGATTTCCCATTTTACATTTTCAACACGTTAGAGCTTTACTACCTCCTTTTTGCCTTCCATAACCTCCATTTATTGTGGAATTAAAGCTTGAATTCGTAGCATTTAAATAGAATAATGTGACCGTGCATTAATACCAAAAGTTATGGCACACTGTTGTTTTTTCCCCGTTCCTTGCACTAATGGCACTTTTCTTTCTCGCCTAGCTGCAGAAAATTGACACGCGAACCTTCTAATGCGCTAACCTGTTGACTGTTGCAATACTCCAACCGGGTGCGTCTCGGGGGAGCCAAGTCCGGTGTTTAATTCTTACCCATTTGCCCACTTCCGGTTGCTTTCCGGTTGCAACTGGTCCGGGTGCTGATTAGCATTTAGATTAAAGCAAATTATGGCCGCATGAATTAGTGGATTGGGCGCGTTTCGGTACGCAGCAAGAGTGTGCTAGAGTGTTCTCTGTCTGTATGTCAGTGAATGTAATTTCTTTGAATGTGGCGTTGGCGAATGGCGAAAGCGAAGCAGAAAAAGGATGATATGTGGTGGGGTAAGCTATTCCTTTTGATGTGTAAGTAGAAGAGGGAAAATATTATTTAATCCCATAAAGTGAGTCGCTGTTCTATTGGGGAGAACTTAATATGGGTAGATTTTTCACAGGAAAATTGTAAAAACCTCTCGAATTCTTATGTATTTTTGAAGAATAACTAAGAATAAAAAATTGCACTAGATAATAAAGATAAAAACGAGCTTTAAACTCAGTATACGTCTATAATCGCCTTTAGTTATGCAATTAGTATCTCGAAACTCTCTTTTAATAGCAGCTTGAAGCATGTTAAAATACAATATTATATTATAAAACCTTCATAAGATTCTTATACACCCAACACTTGATGCATAATTTGTATTAAAACTAACTTTGCATATGATATCACCATTTCCATTGCGAATCCTTCCGACATCCTGACATTCGCGGAAGCTGTAATCAGCTGGCGTTAATGTCCACTAGGTATCATCCCTACTCGATGGTGCGTATCTGTACGAAAGCGACTGGCAACTTTGTAGCAAACGTGCAATGGGGCGTCAGCTAGGCGTTGCTACGTGTCTTAAATCTCGAATGCATCAAAAGTGTACCGTGGCGAGAACTGACGAATCGTTTATAGCACCGTAACGAACTTCTCTTGTCATGACGGCGTGTGCCGCACTGTAAAAGCGGAAAAAACAATTTCCCATCAGGTTTGCTTCCTGTTGTGAGTGGAAAATGGTGTGAAAACTATGCACCTGATGCAGTGGCGATACTTTGATAATGTTTTGTAATGCATCAAACCGACTTTTAATTATTTTAAACCTTCTTACAGCTCAGAGCTGTCAATGCGACTAGTGCCTTTTAAAGATAGCTGACTCTTTACGGCACGTTGCTCTTCACCCAAAATACTAAAACTAATTCTCTGGAGTGTAAAAAGGATTCCATTTCCATCCTGGTGCAAAACGAAAGACGACTCCCTCACCGAACCATCACCATGAATCGAAAGCAAACAGCTTTCGGGAACTAATCTGTGCCATTTTCTTGAAGCACATACACCATTACCTGCAGCCGAGCACAGTTCGTGTCCGTGCAGTTTGGATCTCGAGCTGTTGGGCTGTGGCGCTGTAATCCTACTCCCAGATCGTAATGCCACAAGCTAAAAGAAAAGAAAAAAACCGAAACGGAAGACACCATTACTGGGATAGAACCAGGAAAACTCTCCGGTGCATCATTTGGTGGTAGCACAGTACGTTCTCTTTCGCGTTTGTTCGCTCGCTTAGGTTTATGTTAGTGCAACTGCCAGAACTGTTGCAGAAACTGCGCTCATATTTGTTACAAGATGGAGGAGATAGATTTGACTGTTTTTTTTGCTGTTACTGTTCTTTTCTTGTTAGTAGAACTTTGCTGCTGCACAACCAAAAAACAAAAAACTGCATCCGTGTGGTGGGTTTGATGTGATAAGAAAGACGAAGCACGGTACTGGATACTGCAGGATGGGTGAAACGATCAACAATTTGCTACATTTTTTAAGCGGCATAGAGAGATCACACCGTTGGCTGGTGTTAGTGCTGCTGGAGGAATCCATTTTAAGTTGTGTGGAATGGACTGTCAAGATGGCAAACATTCCTTCCAGTTGCTAGCGAGCTGTTATTTAGGGGACAGAATAGTCGATGAGATAAATATGTATGAAAGGTGTTTGTTTTTTTGTTGTCGTCCAAACTAAATAATGAAAGCTTATTGCGGCATAAAGCACATTTATACTGCACAAAAAAATAAATATAGCATTTTGACAGTTGTCTAGAGCTGTTTTGTTGCCAGGACAATCGGTTCGACTGTGCCGATGTGCACTGAAAAGCCAATGAGATTGCATGAAGACGTCACGACCGGTCATCCATAGACACCTGGTGACTTAGGGGACGTAGGGCAAGCAAAAGTCGGTCAAATGGTGCTTATCTGGCTGGTGTGAAGTGTTTGGCAAGCGTCTCGCACGTCCTGCAATGCGTTTTCACCGGCATTCTGAACAGCGAACCCGCTCATTTGTCGTAAACCGATTGCTAGCAGCAGCAGTTTCGAAGAAGGATTGATACAGCTGCCGCACGTCTGTCGCTGATAGATCCGCAGACAATTTGTTCACAACATCCTCGCCGGCGCTCACCGCCAACCAGCCACCGAGCTACCGAAGCTGTGCAAGAGGGTATTTGGTACGTGCTCGGAAAAGTTTATCTACCATTCCAAATGAGAATGTAATTACTTTATTCGACGTTGTTTGTGCTTCGGTGCCCGGCTGCAGGAAACGGCACCCGAACATGCACCGCCGGGTATCGAAGAATGTCGAATTGTCGAACATCAAGCACCGTCGAGAGAAGTCGAAACGCCGAACCGTCGTCGTCGTCGTCGTCGTGGGGTTTGAGCGGTGTTTTGAGCGGACGAGAATCTTCTTGGTTCAATTACTTGTTCGATAAACTTGTTCGCCCGGGTATGGGTCTGGTGGTTTGCAGCTAGTGTCCGCGATGAGTGCAAGACTTTTGGACGGAGTAAAAGTTCTGGATTTTTGTAGCGTCGCACGGTAACAGTAAGGTTGGAAGAAACACGGGAGAGGCGAATTGCTTTTCGATATCTATTCTTTGGGTGAAACTGGTATCAATCCTTCCCCGCTCAATGGTGTCATCAGATAATAAGTGTAATTTAGACGCAAAGAAGGCTACGAAAGAGAGAGAGAGAGAGAGGCCGAAGCATCTGCTGTGCTAAGAATTCGCAGCAAAGATTTGTCAGATGGAATTGGGTGGCTGGTTTGGTGCGTTGGCCGAAGGTGGCATAATTGAAATGAATGCGCCGGCGATGGAAAAACTGGTGGATAAATCAATAAGGGTACGCTTTTCGTTAATTATTCAGTACAAAGTAGGTTGTAAATGTGCTTAATTTCCCGTTAAGAATGCTCTTCATCATCGTTTTCGTAGCATTTCTCCAATTGCATACATTGAGGCGTATTCAATCAACTTTCGTTACTGTCGCCCGAAAGTATGCAAATAGTAGTTTCATTGTCGTTTTCGACCATCTACGAAGCTTCTCAACGCAGCATCAAACCGTTTTCATAACGTAAACTTCAAAAACCAATTTCAAACGTGTCCGTAAGCATCTTTTGTGTGATACCATTAGTTTCTGCACCACTACAAAACTTCAGGTGGGATGAGCAAAGCCATTCTCTGCAATCACCTGGTTTGTAGCACAATCGCAGCTGACAGCTTCACAACTCAAACTATCCACCACAAAGCTGACGAAGAGAAATTGCATTACAAAACACTCTTTAGGTGGTAGGGCTTCCGGTTTAAGGAATCAAATGCATAATTTCATAATTCTTTGCCAGGATGCGTCTGGCAGGATTTGCTGTCCGTTTTGTGCAATTACTGGAACAGATGATAAGCACTTTAACATGCATTCGACGACTTAAAATGAGGGACGGCAAAATGTTCTCGTTCTCGGAAGGATAAAAATAACATTTTCTATTCGTACGTTCCAAGTGACAATCTCACCGGTTTGGTGTTAAAAGCGGGAAATGGATTCTTTAATGAAATTTACCTGAAATCTCATCATAATGTTGATGTCGTCCATTTTTAGAAGATATCACCTTG
>KZ061711.1:347348-369710 GCA_002091835.1 Anopheles maculatus | reverse complement strand
GTGCTGCTGGAGGAATCCATTTTAAGTTGTGTGGAATGGACTGTCAAGATGGCAAACATTCCTTCCAGTTGCTAGCAGTTATTTAGGGGACAGAATAGTCGATGAGGTAAATATGTATGAAAGGTGTTTGTTTTTTTTCTTGTCGTCCAAACTGAATAATGAAAGCTTATTGCGGCATAAAGCACATTTATACTGCACAAAAAATAAAGATAGCATTTTGACAGTTGTCTAGAGCTGTTTTGTTGCCGGGACAATCGGTTCGACTGAGCCGATGTGCACTGAAAAGCCAATGAGATTGCATGAAGACGTCACGACCGGTCATCTATAGACACCTGGTGACTTAGGGGACGTAGGGCAAGCAAAAGTCGGTCAAATGGTGCTTATCTGGCTGGTGTGAAGTGTTTGGCAAGCGTCTTGCACGTCCTGCAATGCGTTTTCACCGGCATTCTGAACAGCGAACCCGCTCATTTGTCGTAAACCTATTGCTAGCAGCAGCAGTTTCGAAGAAGGATGGATACAGCTGCCGCACGTCTGTCGCTGATAGATCCTCAGACAATTTGTTCACAACATCCTCGCCGGCGCTCACCGCCAACCAGCCACCGAGCTACCGAAGCTGTGCAAGAGGGTATTTGGTACGTGCTCGGAAAAGTTTATCTACCATTCCAAATGAGAATGTAATTACTTTATTCGACGTTGTTTGTGCTTCGGTGCCCGGCTGCAGGAAACGGCACCCGAACATGCACCGCCGGGTATCGAAGAATGTCGAATTGTCGAACATCAAGCACCGTCGAGAGAAGTCGAAACGCCGAACCGTCGTCGTCGTCGTCGTCGTCGTGGGGTTTGAGCGGTGTTTTGAGCGGACGAGATTCTTCTTGGTTCAATTACTTGTTCGATAAACTTGTTCGCCCGGGTATGGGTCTGGTGGTTTGCAGCTAGTGTCCGCGATGAGTGCAAGACTTTTGGACGGAGTAAAAGTTCTGGATTTTTGTAGCGTCGCACGGTAACAGTAAGGTTGGAAGAAACACGGGAGAGGCGAATTGCTTTTCGATATCTATTCTTTGGGTGAAACTGGTATCAATCCTTCCCCGCTCAATGGTGTCATCAGATAATAAGTGTAATTTAGACGCAAAGAAGGCTACGAAAGAGAGAGAGAGAGAGAGGCCGAAGCATCTGCTGTGCTAAGAATTCGCAGCAAAGATTTGTCAGATGGAATTGGATAGACACCTGGTGACTTAGGGGACGTAGGGCAAGCAAAAGTCGGTCAAATGGTGCTTATCTGGCTGGTGTGAAGTGTTTGGCAAGAGTCTCGCACGTCCTGCAATGCGTTTTCACCGGCATTCTGAACAGCGAACCCGCTCATTTGTCGTAAACCGATTGCTAGCAGCAGCAGTTTCGAAGAAGGATTGATACAGCTGCCGCACGTCTGTCGCTGATAGATCCGCAGACAATTTGTTCACAACATCCTCGCCGGCGCTCACCGCCAACCAGCCACCGAGCTACCGAAGCTGTGCAAGAGGGTATTTGGTACGTGCTCGGAAAAGTTTATCTACCATTCCAAATGAGAATGTAATTACTTTATTCGACGTTGTTTGTGCTTCGGTGCCCGGCTGCAGGAAACGGCACCCGAACATGCACCGCCGGGTATCGAAGAATGTCGAATTGTCGAACATCAAGCACCGTCGAGAGAAGTCGAAACGCCGAACCGTCGTCGTCGTCGTCGTCGTCGTGGGGTTTGAGCGGTGTTTTGAGCGGACGAGATTCTTCTTGGTTCAATTACTTGTTCGATAAACTTGTTCGCCCGGGTATGGGTCTGGTGGTTTGCAGCTAGTGTCCGCGATGAGTGCAAGACTTTTGGACGGAGTAAAAGTTCTGGATTTTTGTAGCGTCGCACGGTAACAGTAAGGTTGGAAGAAACACGGGAGAGGCGAATTGCTTTTCGATATCTATTCTTTGGGTGAAACTGGTATCAATCCTTCCCCGCTCAATGGTGTCATCAGATAATAAGTGTAATTTAGACGCAAAGAAGGCTACGAAAGAGAGAGAGAGAGAGAGGCCGAAGCATCTGCTGTGCTAAGAATTCGCAGCAAAGATTTGTCAGATGGAATTGGGTGGCTGGTTTGGTGCGTTGGCCGAAGGTGGCATAATTGAAATGAATGCGCCGGCGATGGAAAAACTGGTGGATAAATCAATAAGGGTACGCTTTTCGTTAATTATTCAGTACAAAGTAGGTTGTAAATGTGCTTAATTTCCCGTTAAGAATGCTCTTCATCATCGTTTTCGTAGCATTTCTCCAATTGCATACATTGAGGCGTATTCAATCAACTTTCGTTACTGTCGCCCGAAAGTATGCAAATAGTAGTTTCATTGTCGTTTTCGACCATCTACGAAGCTTCTCAACGCAGCATCAAACCGTTTTCATAACGTAAACTTCAAAAACCAATTTCAAACGTGTCCGTAAGCATCTTTTGTGTGATACCATTAGTTTCTGCACCACTACAAAACTTCAGGTGGGATGAGCAAAGCCATTCTCTGCAATCACCTGGTTTGTAGCACAATCGCAGCTGACAGCTTCACAACTCAAACTATCCACCACAAAGCTGACGAAGAGAAATTGCATTACAAAACACTCTTTAGGTGGTAGGGCTTCCGGTTTAAGGAATCAAATGCATAATTTCATAATCCTTTGCCAGGATGCGTCTGGCAGGATTTGCTGTCCGTTTTGTGCAATTACTGGAACAGATGATAAGCACTTTAACATGCATTCGACGACTTAAAATGAGGGACGGCAAAATGTTCTCGTTCTCGGAAGGATAAAAATAACATTTTCTATTCGTACGTTCCAAGTGACAATCTCACCGGTTTGGTGTTAAAAGCGGGAAATGGATTCTTTAATGAAATTTACCTGAAATCTCATCATAATGTTGATGTCGTCCATTTTTAGAAGATATCACCTTGAAGATTCTAGCCGGTTGAAGAAAATAGGATGAACGAATTTTGCTTGATTGAAATGCTTTCTGATGCTTTCCGACCATAGTAGTAAGCAGCCATAGTAGCCGTCTGGTCTAATACAATGTAAAATGGAATAGTAAAAATGGACGCCTCCACTACTAGTGTCAAGAATTGTTGTTTATCTTCATAATAGATAATTTGTGGCAAAGAATAATGAGAACTGGCTTTCTCTTCCCCAAAACGCTTCTGTAACCTCCCTCAGAAAGCATGGAATGAAAATAGTTCTTTCTCTAGCAAGCACAACGAAGCAAATCTCGAGCGTTGGGATCAAAATTCCGTAAGTTTCATAAACAACAATGCGCCTCCAACAGAACCCTTCCGCCGGTTCTCTCCTGTTTGAGAAGCCTCGACACGCCTGATGCAAGAAAGTTGCCATCAAAAAACGATGAAATATGAAAGTTTACAGCAATGTTAGTACGGAAAGTTTTGCCACCGTAAAGAAAGGGAGTCATCAGTTCCCGGGGAGATGCCCAGGGATAGTTCTGCACCAGCAAAACACAAGTTGAATCGCTGGGACGATTTGCCAGGAGAATTAAAGTGATTCCTCGATGTCGGTGCCAACCTGGTGGTTCCTGGTGGAATGTGACGAAGAATAGTGAACCTAAAAAGCGTACGTTTTCTTAAAAATATGCTGTCGGGCGAACAGGATGCTTCTTCGCCGACAATCACACGAACGATCATTCGCTGTGGCGCGAGCTGTACGTTGACGGCATTTTCCCATTAAGTGGTGGTTTGCTTTAGTTTGGAGTGGAGCAGTTGTTTTATGACTTGTCAGTCGCCATCAGACAGCTTCAGAGCTTGACTTCACTTTGGAGAATTCGGTGCATCCGGCGCTGAACGGCTGACTGACGGAGCGTGAGCTGGGTGCGTCCTTCTGGCGTTTGGCATTCGCCACGGGCGACAACTATTATTAATGCGATCAAACGTGGAAAGCAAACCGTGTTTCATTTCGTTTGCTGCTGGTGAGATATTGAAGTTGCGCGCGTTGTTCTGATGACGTCGGGGATGGAGTTGTAAGGACTGGTTCAAGCTGCTGCTTGGAGAAGTGAACTCTAAAGTTTGTCTATCTGTTAGAACGACGATAAGTTTTTGGCTGTTAGAAGTGAAGGAGTTGTACTGTGGAGAGAGTTCAGAATGGCTCAACGACAGTTTTTGGAATATCTTGTGTTGTTGGCTTCTATGGTCAAATAAAGTTACTCGCTGCAAAGAAAACATTGAGGATCTTTTTACTTCCATCGTAACGTTAAGTAATTACTCAAATTCTTTTTTTATTTGCTTTCAATAACAACAGGATTAAAAGCAGCTGGTAGCAGTATCATTCTAAACAATGCAACGATTAAGAGAAAAGATACAAGTATCCCTTTTTGTCCCCTTTTTCACATTTCCTGTTGGCTTCGGGTATCAGTTGATTGATGTTGTTGCCAGCGGGTTCAGTGAATTCCTAATAAAGTGGACACATTTTTGACAGTACCCTTCTAGTTCCCTTTTTGCGTTGAACGAAAGGTAAGCTGTAATTTAACTTTTGGAAAAACTTTTACCTTGGTACATGTTTTAAGGTATTGGGAAAAGTTAAAAGCTTGGTATGCGTTAACCCGTGGAATATGTTGTTAGAAAAGTTGGTGTGGTTATTGTGGAGGTTTTGGGATTGTTCGGTTTTGTTTTGTGATGCTAACAGAAAATAGGGTTGTTTTAGCATTGCTACAGAGTATAGTCTCACAAAAATTAGACACCTTTTTTACTATTTTTTACATTGAGAAAGTACAAAAAATGATAATTTCAACAGCAAACAAGTTTTCATATTGATGATGTGTTGAAAATTGCATACATTTAGGCGGTTTCAATCAAATTTGGATTTTTTCTGCCTCAAGGTATGCAATCCAAATAACATTTCATTGTAATAAGTGAGATTTGTAAAATATTTGTTTATTTTTATGCATAAAATCGTCTTCAACGTAAATTTCACGTCCAAATGATACATTCACCCACCGGCAACCGTTTTGTGGCGTTAGTAAAATCAATAAAGACAGTAAAGCACTTTTTAAAATCCAGCAAAACTTCGCGTAGTGTATGGGTGTGTGCGGCTAGTGTTCCTTTCCCACGGAAAAATCACCCACCCTCACCAGTATGCCAGGCTACGTCATCATCCTTTTGACGAGCCCTCCTGTTTAAAAGCATTGTAGTCGTGTTGCGAGCTGCTTTTACTTTGTTGTAAAGTTGTGTTTTTTCTTCTCTTTCTCACTCTCGCGCTGCATATAAATGAGTGTTGCGGCTCAAGGTTACTGTATCGTGCGGTATGCTGCCATGGTTAAGATGTGTGTGTTTGTCTGTATTCACCAGAACTTCCACGATTGTCCTATTTCTATGTCGCTGATGTAGATGTGATGATATTTTGCTCGTCCGTTTTCCACGAATCTAATTCCATGTTTTCTTTAACGACGTGAGACCGTTTAGCAGCACATTATGGCCGCACTACTAGCCGAAGGCAAAGCGTGAAGACTGCCACCACTAATAGGGAACCTGAAACAAAAACACCTCACTCAACGTCTTTCGATTGTGGTTGATTATTTATTTAAAGCGTAATGATTTCCTGCGGCACGGTTGCAGCCAAAGCCTGGCCGGGCAATCCTGGACCGCGGTTTCCAAGTGGCAGACCACGGGAGATGATGAAGGTAACTTTTGTTATGAAGAATTAATCCCTCGCCGTACTTTCTAGTGCTCTTTGTCTTCTGCCAACTCCTTCTGGGTGTGGGGCGTTTTGTGGTGAACGGCTCGATGGGAACTGCTCGTTGCAGAAGCCGTGCGCGGGAAATGGATCCACCACCTTGTCAATCTTTGGCCACACGGACACTCACTTATGCCAGTCGCCAGCTGATGACGTTTGTTTCGTCCTTGCGTACAGCTGTCGGAATGTGGGGCGGGCTAGGATAGGTAGAACAAGCAAAGCCTGCAGATTAACGGCAGATTTCCACGGTGGGAAATAGGACCGTGTGTCAGTTTGTCTCCTGTTCTAGGAAAGACGAGGATTGAAGCTGATAGGTGATGCGAATTCCTGGAACGCTGGTTGAGAACTAGACAGACGGTTCCGTGCTGGAAGTGATTTCCGCCATCTCGATTGTTGCCTTTTGCCTTTCATTTGTTGAATATTCTATGCTTTAAAAATTAAATTCAGTCTAAAAAAGGGTATTTAATTAAGTTATATGAAGTTAAATAATTTTAAACCATGGTATAAAAGGTTCCTAATGCTACACCGTCTGATAAACGGGTTGAATGAGCCCTCGGTGATGAATTTCACCTGTAGCTGGAGCCAGATGGTTCGCTCACGACCTAGAATTCTTCGCGAGAGCTTTGCGCTACCATTACCACTCGCAACGAGAGAGTGAGTGGCTCCAGTCGAAGGTAAAGAGTACTTTCCGGAAATGGAAACAGACAGAAACTCGTTGGCACAGTAGTACCTACGAGAGTCATTATTTGTTACTTATATTTATTTTAGTAGGAATAAAATCAATGTAAAAAGTTAACGCCTGATTTTATGCAATCCGTTATACTTTTTAGCAGCCTCAATATAAAATAAAGACTATTGAAGCTGACAACAAACCGTAGTATAAAATAATGTAATATTTGTCTTCTAGCATAAGCATTCTAAACACCGTCTTGGAAGAGATCGCGAATGTCTAAGTCAGGACTATCGAATTTCTCAACTAGCAATAGTTTACTTGAGTCAAAGCTGCTTTATAATAGCTCATCAAATATCAAGAAGATCAATTAGTAATATAGAGTCTGCATACATTTAGGCGCAGGTTTTCTTGCAGGGAAATCATCGTAAAATACTACATCCTGCACGTTATCAAAATTCGTTATCAATTCCTGCGAGCAAGGAGCTATGTCTCTCAATTTTCCTTCCAGCACAATTCTTCTCGCACAACGCAGCACTCACGCTCTTTCTCTCGTAAGGAAACGGGTGTCGCTTTATCAGACACGCTTTGTTTTCAACCCTGTTGAATGTTTGAGCCCTCAACCAGCCCCAGGAATCGCTCCGCGAGCGGATAGGAAATACGCAGGATAAATCTTATCAAACACCCGACGACGACCAGCTTCGTGGAGGCCCTTCGGTGTCGGGGAGCTTTTGCAAGCTTCCGAAGCATTCGCCACGTTCGGGTGCCACGGTATTGCGCGCCTACTGGCGCACTGCAATCCGGACAAACGGTGGTCCGGATAGTAGCGGCCGTCCGGGACGATTTTGTTGCTGTTGCTGTTGCTTCTGCCATGCTGGTTGACACGCTCGCGCCAGCTGCTATAGTAGTGCCGCCGCTCGCTTTGCTCTCAGTTGAATCTGAACGCGCGCCCGGTGTAGACACGACACGCGGTCCTGCCTGAACGTTGCTGCTCCGTGTCGGTGGTTTTAAGGCGTTACTGTGCGTTACCGTGCGGCGTTACAAAAGCGGGCACCAGCAGCAACTGGTGCTGGCTCTGCAGTACCAAAACGGAGCACACCACGGGAGCTTGGGTTTAGTTGGGCCTGTTCGGTGTTCGGACGACAACGACCGTGTAGTTTGCCGTTTTTTGGGGGGTTTGGTTGTGTGTGCGTGCGTGTGTGGGTGCGTGCGTGTTTTTGGTAATTTGATGAAATTTTAATTCACTTCCGGGTGCCATTCGACGGTGTCGTAGCTTAGCTTGCGTGTGTGTTTTTGTGTGTGCTTTATTGTTTGTAGTTAACCTCTATCGAAAGCCTCGGTTCGTATCAATCTCAGGAACAGGAAAGGTCAGTTTTATCGTTAGCAACAGCCCTACTGACAGTGCAAACGGCCGAACGATGCTCGCGTTGGTCACCTTGCGTGGTGGTTAAGGTTAAACGGTAGCTTCTTTCCACCATTTCCAGCGCAAATCCGCTGCAACCTACAACCGGGAACAGCATTCGATCTAATTGCGACGGTAAATCAAAGTTATTAAACGTTGGGTGCCTCCGGGCGTACGGGACACAGCATCGTTATCTGGTGGTTATAAATTCTCCTGAAGTAGTTGTGTGCAGAAGTAAAAAATGTGATCGTATTTGGTAACCTTTGTAATAGTGCGTTTCATTATAAAGCGCAAACAAGTGTATGGTTTTGTGTGAAAATACGTGCAATTAGTTCACCAGTTTAATGCTTTCTTTCGAAGATATTAAAAAACAAGTGTTCTAAATATTAAGTAATGAAAATGGTACAAAATACGTTCCTAAAACCCTCACAAGATTCAGGTAAAACATTCAAAGTGACATCTGTGTGCAAGAGTAGAGCTCTCATCACAACATACCGTTGACAGCGTGATTCATAATTAACACTGTTGTGCCTGTCTGTTGTGTTGTCCTCGAGAATCCACCAGCCACCATTCTCTGGATCATCCGTAGGTTAGCTCGTTAACATTTACGCTCCTCAACATTACTGTTTCTTTCGGGTAAGTTTGGCCGACAACCTACTCCAAATGGCGATAGTTTTAGCTTTATTTCCCGAAAACGTTTACCAGTGTGTGATGTGTGTTAACTGTGGCCAGCATCTCAAGAGTTCAGCTTGGTACAGGTCCCATCCGTAACAATTACTGTACAAGACGCAGGTGAATAATGTAGTATGTGTCTCCAAAAGGTTTTTTTTTCCTCCAGAGAGGCGCCCCTGGTTTTGTAGGAATATTATTCGAATTTAATAGACCATCCTGGAAGGTGTGTTGTGGCCGAAGAATACGAGAGCAATCGCACGTAAGCAGTAGACTGTAAAATATAGCATCTTTTAAGCGGACGGGCGAAAATAAGCGTTTTGTGTCAGTTTTGTGATCGAATCGATTTATTTACCCGTCTGGTGCGGTCTGTGGTCGGAAGTTAATGCCAAGGTTCTTGGGGTGGGTTTTCTGTGCTGCTAGTGCTAGCTGCTTCGTGTCGAGCATTGGCAGAAAAACCGTATTCATACGAGAGTCAGCCCCCCCCCCCTCAAACGACCAAGTACAACCAAGTGAGTGAGTAGGTGAACCTGTTTTTGCCTTCCCGGGTCAATTCTTGTAAGAACCAACGCTTGCACATTTGCAGCAGTGCAGTAAACAGGGGTCTCGAATAAGTGAACCAGCGTCCGGGAATGCGTCTCACTGTGTGAAAGATTTGTTGCTCCGTGTTGCCAGAAGCTTTAAAAGATAGGTGGCAGCATCTTAATTTTGGGGAAGAATTTGCCCCGCATGAATGTTCTGCGTTGCGAAAGGTGTAAGCGTTCAGATACGCTGGTCGTGCTGGTAAGCGGATGAGCTTTATGCTACCAGCACCAGATGCTTCTTCGAAGGACGACACAACGCTAAGGTTGACTGGGACTCCCTTTCTGGTGACGTTTAATATTGATGAGATTGTGAAGGCACATTTGGAAGAGATTATTTAAAGCTGCAAGTGGCTGTGAAGGTTGAAAGGCAACAATGGGGGCAAACAATGTCGATGGCTGGAAGCTGGAATGGTTCGTTTCGTTTTCCGTTTCTGGGGACCCTCTTTATGGGCCACCAGCAATATGCTTTATGATGATAAATGAGCAGCTGGGCAGAGCAGCAGTTTTGCAGTGTGTGATAAAGATAAAGTCTTCGATTAATAAATCAGATAAAGCAAAAGTACATTTGCTCGGTGATTGAAACGTGGGTAGAGGACGGAAGGATAAATAAAAAAACCGAAAGTAATGAAAAAATGCCGATAAGACGAATTCTTTCTTCTCTCTCTCTCTACGCTCTCGAGCGCCTAAATGTAGATGAATTCAACAGCAAAAAAGTGTGATTAGACAGCATTTCATCGCGGGAAAACACTTTCACCAACCTCGTCGTCCTCGGCGCACTGTGTATTGTGTCCGGTCATAATTTATTCAGCATCTGCCACGGTTCCCTTTGCTGTGCAGCTCGCAGACGGTTCGCAAACTGGCAGAATATCTAATCATTACACCTAGCGCTGCCTTTCTTTTCGGCCGCCTTTCATCGGTGGTTTGGTGATTTTCTTGCTACGCTTTTTTTTTGCCTCAAGATGGTTTAAGGTACGGAAAAGAGTTGCGTGTGCGTCTGAGTCCTTTGCTGTATTTGGCGATGAATAATTTACTCGCATTAATCTGCATCAAGAAATGTGTAACAATTGCAATAAATGAATGTAGCACCGTTGTTAATTGTTTCAACACGAACACGGTGATGTCGCTTGGTGATTGTTTTATGGGTGTGCTGTAGATGTTTTCAATCGTAAAAAAGGTACAATATAGCTTTATGGATTTAAAAGGACCTTACAAAAGCATTAAAATTCAATCAAATAATGGAAGTTACATATAAGAAATGAAATGATTGTAAAGAAGAGTAAATCTTCAAAGGCACCACAAAAACTGGCAAGTAAAGAGCAATCAAATAGAATAGCAAAATGAATCCAAAAAGTGTTCCTGTTGCTCAATATCTAAAGCAGAGAAGTGCAAAGCAAAAGAAATAATTCTCATAAACTTCTTTATTCCGTTTTGTGGTGTGTCAATATTTGGTTAACGATTAATTCAACCCATCTCTCCATCTTCTAAGCAAAGCTTCGTTTTGCCCGCCAAGTAACGCACATCATTATCGTACAGCATTCGGCCATCGCTTGGCGACACCTTCACTGCACGCGACCGTACCGTGGTGGGAAGAAGCTGCACAGGTTTGTTGACAGTCGATGGTGGTGGCGCGATGTATTATGATGTCATTAAGGTCATCGTTGGATTAACGCGCCATGGACGGCACGCGCTCCACATGCCCGACCAATACGCTCACCACGCACGAAGCCAGCGTTTGTGTTTGTGTGAGAGGCTCGATGTGATTTTAGGGAGCCGCATGCAAACTTCGATTACCCATGCACAAGATCATCGTCGTCGTCGTCCGCCAGCGTGGTGTTGTGCGTGTACATGTGGGGGTGTAAGCAGTCGAACGAGTTTCGTTCGCGACCGCCTTCGCAAAAAAAAAGCCAACAACCACCACGACTCCAAACCTGCTTTGCAAACAACAAAACCCACCAGCGGACGACGCCGCACGCGGGCTGCCTGTTGCTGTTTGCTGTGTGGAAAAGAGTTCGCGAGTCGTTGTGCTTCGGGTGCGAGGCAAAATGCGACCGACTTCCCGTCTCGATAGCGGTACGGCGGTCACCGTTGGCCGTGGGTTTTGCGGCTCACACGTACCGCGAGTCTCCGCGGACGTCCGGGAATGTTTGTGGCTCGGGTCGACCAACTGTTACTAAAAAACCCTTTTTCGGCACGGCCCGGCACGGTAAGTGTAGTTACTGTCTGGTGAAACTCATCCAGAATGCGATAAAAAAGGATGCGGGCCAACTCTTTTCGGTGGAAAAATCCATTTTCCATCGCTAGCGTACGATATTTACCAGGCGAGATTGATTTTGAAGTGATTCCGGTTCGTGCACTTCCTTACGATGGTTCGGCGAGGAGTTTTTGTTTTGCGTGTGCCTCGATTGAGGCGCAACGGCCCATCGTCCACAGTTTGCATAGTGCGTACCGTGTTCCTTCACGCAGCGATCGCAAAGTTCAATGGCGACCATCACCCGTTTCATTAACTCGTTTAGCTTTAATTGCTTTCGCTTTAATTAAATTCTTCTCAAGCCGCCCCGGTACGCTCTGTCAGCATCGATTGGGAAGAGGTGGATTTTGGGTGATTTTTTGTGCGATTTGTTGGTCGCTGTTGCTTGGTTTCGGGCAAGCAAACCATTCTCGGAAGTTCTGGCTTAATGGCCGCTAGGAGTCTGACGGCTTTGTTATGAAGTGTGGCGATACTTTTTTTTACGGTCGCTTTTCGCAGCTTCCATCGGCGCTTCAGCGCTGGACTATCGAGACGGTGCTTATCCGCGCTAAATGCCCTTTGATGGATGCTAACGGACGAACGATGCGGCGAAAATGATGTTAGGGATAATTCATTTTCTTCCCTCGGTCGGTCGACCTAATGAAATATGATCGTAAGTATAAAGCGCAGGATGAAAAAACAACAATACAAATAAGTCATTCATGGATAGCAATTGCGCGCGAGGCTTGATTTGAAAAATGAACTTAAAAGGCTGGAAAATTTCGCCTCAATTATTTAGGCGTTTTGCTTTCAGTTAAGTCTTTCGTGCGTTGAGGATTATATCAGTAAGGGCGCTAAGAATAACTCGTTCGAATTGTATAATTTTATAATATTGCTATGAATATTGCGTAGCTTTAGGCTGGCTCACATAAAACTATTCTTTCTTTTCTGGGAATAGAAGCTTTCGAGTTAAATGATTGGAATTAACAGTCGCATTTTCAAACCTCATTGCATAATTTAAACGACAAGCGCTCACACATAAATGTTCTCAATTGAATCGAATTTATGAGGCAAATATAAACTGCCAACTCATTATTTTCCGCGTGTTTTACCTTTGCTATGGACCATTGAAAAGCCTTCACAGTAACAGCTAAAACCTCCCTTTATTGCACAAAAACTACTGCAAGGACTGCCCCATACCATTGCTAACGTACCTTTCGCTTTAGAACCATACCAGATAACGCACTGTCGCTACCGTTAGTCACGATATTGACGCTACACTTTTAGCGCCGGAATGTATGCAAATGACTTTTTTTTCTCTACCCAATTGCTTTCTACTGTCTGCCTACTCGACCATACTGGACGATTGCTATAAAAGGTGCCTTGCCTGTGATGGTATCATGGGTTACTTGAAAAGATGATTATTTTTTTGTTGCTGTACCGTACAATTAATGTACTGCGTCAGTGGAATTGAATGGAACGAAATGGTACCGGGTTCCATTCGGTATTCTTCTTTCAATCAGTCTGTGTCCTACTAGAATGCCACACCGATACCCTTTTTGCAGCGCTCGATAGCACGTTGGATGCAGTGGCCAATTGATTCGTCGAAAGCGCTCGGCAAGCAGTTGGCACACCTGGCACACAAAAACTGTCATTGCCCATTGGCGCGAGCTGTCAAACGTGAATGCGCCCCGAGTCGACATGATGCGCTTAATGTGGGAAAATTCAATCAACGAATCTCGGGACCGGGCCTGTGATCGATCGATGAATATCGATGATAGCTGACAGCCGGTAATGAAGTGAACGGTGCAAGCAATCGGGAACTCACTGGCGAGTAAATCACACATGGCGAAGTGAAGCGTAGTAACCAAGCAAGCTTTATTTTTAGGAGAAATATTTTACCTTTTATTACTAGCTATTCTCAAGCGGATAGCTTCATTCTGTAAGGCAATTTGTATGATTTAGCTGTTTCCTTCAACAATACGGGTAGGAGAATGGTTTTGAGAACCGCTCAGACCCAGGCTACGTTTAAGTAAAATCCACTTTTAGGGCTAGTCCCGCAAGGAAAATTGAATTAGGGTTACCCAAGATTGCCCCAATGCGCGCTCAGCCTCAGCTTCATCAACACCGTCCATTCGACTCGTCTTTGATGGTGGATCTTCTTTGACTTGCCGCTATTAGGGCCGCATTCTTTTGCCCATCGGTGAAAAAAAAGACGTCCTTCCAAGAACCCAATCTACGCACCTCTCCAATATCTCCCAACACGATTCTTAGTCCGCTCGTAGATGGTTAGAACGTACATTCCATCCAGAGTGAGAGAGCAAGAGCTGATGTTGCGAAAGAATTCCGACGGCATTATGATGACATTCGAATTTTTGGCCGGAAGCAACCGACTGAGGCGCGAAGCATTTCGCAACCCTTTCGCCGCCTTCGGTGCACCCTTACGGGACCAGATGCTCCAACCACCGGCACACGGGTCGGTTGTGGCGAAATTATGGCATTTTGAGGGTAAATTGAGTTGAGCGTAAAGTGGAGACCGACGTCGGTTTTTGGATCGGAAGCATTGGAAAGAAGACATATCGACTAGGGCCATACTTGAAATTGTTGTGTGTCGCTAGCATTAAGACTTTTAACGTTGGGCGGTCGGGCTTAAGATGGTTGCGAATGGTCGCGGTGATAAGGACTTTATTATTAGTGTATTTAAATGCTCCAAAGGGGTGGATTAGAGTGAATTTATTGCAAATAATATGAGCAACATAAGCAGAGACAATTAAGAATTTTTAAACAAATGCATTGCTTACGGGATCTTCATCGAAGGGCTTAGGTTAGGAAATTGCATACTTTTAGGCGAATTCTGTATACTAAACGTCAAAAGTAAGTTTCTATCAGGGGTAACACAATCACTTTTTATGCAAAATAATGTTATTTAGGGCTTCTTCGACAAAGATCCGCTTCTTCAGTTTTGTGAATACGAAACGGTGTAAAATAAATCTCTGGACAACAAGTCCTCAAGAGTCGTTAACAGGAAATGATACCTATATTACGTAGCAAGACCTGAAACAACAATCCACTTTTGAAAGGTTTGTTGAAGGAAAGTAAAAAAGGGACTCGTGCCCTATAAGCGCAGTTCGTTGGGTCAAACCAAAAAAAAAAACAACAAGGATAATGAGACCAAAATAGAAGTCTTCCTGTGCAGTAGACATGAAGCCATGCTTCGGGAATAACAATAAAATTGTACGAAGAAGACAAACACTCGAAATGAAGTGAAGAAACTCGTCAGGCGAATGGAGTGTACTACTTTCTTGCTATATTGCATCGAATCATCACGATCACGGTGCTTTTCATCTCGTTCGGTTTTCCGGGCCATTTTCTTTTCCCCCGGCCGAATGGCGGGAATGGCGAATCAAAGCCAAAATCGAAGTCAAATTTATTCAGGATTAGGACGAAATTGAAAATGAACAAATGTAAATGGCTTTACCTTCTCCGTTCACTAAGGCTGATGCTGCTTGAGTTCCCTAGTCGATTCGTTTGTACTTTTTTTTTGTACGCTTTGCAGAAGATCAAAACTATTGAACCAGGATGTGTTCCCTCAGGTTCATTAGAACGTTGGCGGCCACCGAATCTCGAAGGGTTGGCTTGAAACGAACAAAAAAAAAAACCGTCCCAACTCTCCCGGGATGCCATTGAATATAATGCTATCGAGCGGTAGAGCACACGTGTGCGTTGGTGAATGCGTGTGTACACGATAGTCCATTTTTATCGGTAGGGCTGCGAAATGAGCTTCGCTATGGGACCCATTCTTAGGCCACGGTGTTGTTGTTACTGGCGAGGGGAAATGTGTGTGTGTGGGAAAGGTTAGAGGATCAAGTAGCTTTTGTGTACACAACACTGGCCAACTCTAGGCTGTTGGTGCACACGTGTACACCGGAAAAAAAGGGAAGAAAAGGGTTATGGGTTGGTCCTTCGTGCTGGTAAAGCTTTTTTATCTCTTCTTCTCTCTAGTCGCTATTACATCGTGGCAGGTAATTGAGACCTTTGCTGATTGTTAGTAGAAGCCATCTGATGCTATCGGTGACAATTAGGATTTGGAAAATGAAACGATCCCAATCTAGTTTGTTTCGGGTGCTGGGAAAGGTATGTTTTTATTGTATTTGCGAAAAACTGTCGCACGTAATTATAATAGGATTAGGTAACGAACTGGAACATTAAAATCGTACTTTAGAGCTTTTAAAATGTGTAGCATAGTAATTTCAATTTGCTGTGAATGTTTGTTCATTATCCGTTCACGAAAAGTCTATTTCAAATACAGTTGTACTCTCCAACCACCTGGCGTAAACACCTCCGAATTCTGTATCCTTACTCAAAAACAACTCACCATGTCACACGCAGCGAAGATGATGAAAAAAGTTCCACTTTATTTCCTGCTGCCCAGTTCCATCTTCAACTCAAATGGAAGTGTGTTCCGGAACATTCAAGGTCTCTCGCTTATTGCCGGAAACGTTGATCCAGGGACGGACTATAAATTTTAAATTTCTTTCCACGCCACTCGACTGGAGGCAACCAACCAGGCATACGTGAGCATACGGTTTTGCATACGGCCCAACAACAGGCTCAACAACAGGAAAGTAAGGTGAAGTGTGGTGAAGGTTATCGTTTGTTTGGGTTCGGCTTGTTTGACAGTTGAACATGCATCCCAATGATACGGGCCGGGTATCATGGCTGGGAAGATATAAATTTTGAACCGTCAACCCATGGAGGCACCTGGTGGTTTGTAGAAATGAGCGTAACCGCAGGAGGTTGATTACGAAAAAACGGATGCTTATTGGGTTTGGGCGGGAAAACGGGTTTTGTGGAATTTATGATATGCAGATAAATAGAGATACAATCATTCCTGTGTCGAGAATGTTAAGAAACATCTAGCCAAGGGATTCAATTTAACTTTAAACGTTCCCAAAGTTTTATACAACAAACCATTTGTTTGGCATGAGGTTATTATTTCGCCGAAAAGCATTGTTTTTATAGCAGCCGCAAAGTATGCAATCTGTGTAGCAAAATTGTTTTTCTTTCCCCTTTTGTTTTCTACGAAAACTTGTGACGTACATCGCCACGTCTCTCAAACGAGATGATCGTCGAACAAGTCCTGCACGTCGACCTTCACCGTATCGATCGACCGGAATCCACTTCGATCCCTAACAGGATATGAACGTCCACTAGTGTAGCACACTATATCTTACGCGTTGCAAAGAAAGTAGCCATTTTGTCAAAAGTAAAAGACTTTGACCATTTTCGGCAAACATCACATCCGCCGAAAGCAACCCCGTAGAGACTTTTGATGGACTTTATTTATGGACGCCTAACCTAATTTCAACTTTCCCGATGGAAGACAAACAAGTTTGTCCCACCCGTACCGCAAACCATGTCCGAAGCTCGGTGTCTCGGCTGGAGGACATTTTTAGATGGTTCCGTGCAGGTTGTGTAGTGCAGCACCATAAACTGGACACGAACGTTAACCCTGTGGGCGAAACTGTGGACGTGGCAAAAGCAAGGACTAAAACATATGGTTGAGTCGCGAGCGCGCCCGCCGAAAATAGCCCTCGTTTGCTCCCGGCAGGATGCGGTTCCGGGAAGCGATTCATTACGGCTGGGCGGGGGTTCCGGGGGTTGGGATGGACGGAGCGGTGATTGTGGTTGGGATAGGGATAGGATGTCGCCTGCAGGCTGCTGACACCGGGACCGATAGTGGCGATAAGGGATGGGAAAAGTTCATCAAGGTTTTTAGCGTAAGCGTAGCTGCTGGGCAGGTTTATTAGTTACTTGGTACCATTTCGCGTATTTCAAGTATACGGTGAATTTTGGCGAAGCGTACGTAAAGTTAGGGTGACATTGTCGATTTGTCTAGTCACTAAGGGTGTTGGGAGGTCAAAAAATGTTGAGGAAATATTTCGATGTAAGTGTATCGAGAGGATTAGTGGCAGAGTTTTGCGCCTACAGGTATGCAATATACTATTTTTATTATCTTCATTCAACTAGGGCCTGGAGGTTTTCGGAATTTCTCAATATCAAAAACTAAAATTTTTATAAAATGAACCTCTAACATCAAGTAAGCATTTATATAAATAATCTTCATATACAGCCAGCCGTTTAAACCCATGATCGATACGAAATGATTATTAAAAAGAGTAAAAAGTATATTATAATTTTGCATTAACTAGTAAATTTTGAAGTATCTATTCGATCGATGATTTTCAACCACTGTGAACGGTTTCGCCACGATGGAAAGCTTCCAGATCTACGCTACGCTTCCATTCTCAAGAGCTATACGTTCGTTTCGTCGCTGCAGCCGGTAGCAACGACCATACATTTCATCCGGAAGTTATGCCTCATAGGCTTCATTAGATACAGCCTATACCGTGGAAACGGGTCGAAATAACCTCGCCCCGGGTACGATGCCCACCATAAAGATCGTTACACAGTGGGGTTGGATTCGTGAACATGCATGAAAAGCCTTAAAACCTTCCCTGATGGCGTTGGTGCACCATTTCGCTGCACGACGGTGCACTCGTCGTCGTATGTAGGTCGTAAACGGTTTGCAGGTGACACTAACGTGGCCTGGCGACTAGAACGTCGAACACGAACGGTAGCATAAACAGTGTATCAACGTAGAACGGCACGTTGGGGAGCCATGGTTTTTTTTCTCTTCCACTCGATGTTGCATTAAACATACGGTGTAATGGGGCAGCTTTCCCACTTTGTCGCGATTTTGACCGACGTGCATATTTTTAAAAGATGTACTACTTCCTACCTTCAATGTGCTGCTTCGTATTTGCATGACAAAAGAATGTACATACTCTATTGACAATCGTGCCAAAAGAGGCCACCTGCCTGTTCCTGTAGGGTTGAACGTGGGTTATTTTATCATAAATATGGCGTGATTACCGGTGTTTTGTCTTACAAATGGCATACTTTAGTAGCTTCCGCTCGAAATTTGCATCACTGCTGTACGACGCCTACATTTATGCAATTTGCAACACAAAATGTGCAAAAAAAAGTTTCACAAAGAAGCTACACAAGAATACAAGAATAAAGCATAAAGATAAGGGATTGTGGTTTATGACACTTCCCGTGATAATATCGCGATAGCTCCCAAGTCCTGTCATCTCCCAAATCAAAATTACCGTCAACAGCTATTAAGACGCGTTGTTCGACGGGCCCATCGGTTTAATATCCTTAATTTTATCATACAATTAATTGGTACCGTGTACTAATTAGGAATTTCATACGAACCCTTATCCGGGGCCACATATGTGGCCTCGCATCTTCGATAAGCGGAAATGATTATTTGACATTAGTGCACGCGAGTGTGGCCATGTTTGCCGGTCCGGGCACAGAACGTCACAGACGGTCGGTGCGTAATCACAGCTTCATTAATTAATCTCTTCAAGCGACGATTCGAACGCAAAATCTGCCAGCAAAACCCCCGTTTCCCGTAGGGAATCATTTAATCTACAGTCTTGATTTGGCACGTGGGGTGGAACTGTAGGGACGGGAGTTACGTGGAGTGGATACTACGGGAGCAGGAAATGTAGCATTTATCGGATTGATGAGTCCGCGGGTTTTGCTGCCTTTCGGTGGAAGGACTCGTGGTGAGAACCACAACATCATGCTGGGTGTTTCCCGTACGGTCTTCATATCGTTATGGTCCAATAAAATCCTGAAAGGCCTTTCCGTGCATCAAACCATAGCGAAGGGAGTGAGTTCCTTTTCATGAACTTCTGCAAGATGCTTTTGACGTTAGCGTGGACTGGACATGGCTGGGAAATGATGTTTAATTAAGCGAGCGATCAATGTGACGTTCCGCCTTTTCGTTGAATCGTTGGTCATCGTCACCGGTTGTCGCAGTATAATGAGGTTGAATCATCACCAGCCACTCGAACCTTTAGCTGGAAGTGACATTTTAATGGCTGTGGCGTGAGAATTTATTTTTATGCTTCCTCGCAATGATATGTTTTGTGGTTTACTTGTAAACCATTCTGTTGTAGCAATGTCTTAAAGTCATCTTAAGCACACCAGCAGAACTCTTTATCCGTAGGCCGGTCCGACCAGACGTATCAGTTTGCAGCGAACCGTGCGTCTTCGGCCTACGCGAATGAAATATGCAACTCGACAGCAGACGTGTCCTGCCCAACCCGTATCCATCTCGGTGGTGATGTTTTTTTCGCTCTCTCTTGTTGTAAACTGTTTGTGTTTTTTTATTCAAACACGTATCAAACCAACACCAAAAGTTGTGCGTGTTTGGTGACTATAACTTGGGCAAATATTTAACCTACAGCAGCGGCCGTCTTCAAGCCGATCATTGTCAGACGATTAAGAGGTGGATTTGTATGTGTATTTGTATCTGTGTTTTATTTGGGGGAGGAGTAGGCGCCATCATTAAACATGCAAAACTTTACTTTGGCGAAGGTTAATTTATGCAAACAGAAAGCAACGTATTCAACAACAAAAAACATGGATTTCTTTCCAAAATTGTGTGTGATGTAATGTGTGTGTATGTTTATGTCCACTGCAAACCCGTTACTCGTGAACGCCCACTGGAAAGTGGAAGAAAAGGAGATTTTGTTTCGGTTGTTTTGTTTTGCACGTTTTACACAATACTAAACGCAACTTTCCGTACGAATGTGTAAAGCTATTTTTGATGAGAGATTTATGGCCTGTTGGCCTCAGGAGGTCACCATTTTTTTTTTCGCCAACGTTCCAACTACGTGGCTGAAGTTGGTCTCGAGGAAACAGCACGAAATCGATGGTACATTGGCAAAAAATGGCTCCCGCGTCCTTTCGTAGTCCGATTCGATTGGTACTGCAGTTTGTGTTTGAGCACCTGGTTCCAGTGACATAAATCAATTGGTCACCGTTTTTTATTTGGGGGTTTTTTCGACAAAAACAAGATACTCCATTTTACGGTGTGACACGTCTGAGTGTTCTTTGCTTCATTGATAACCGTTTCTCGATGGAGTTGATGTTTATTTTGCTCTGCTTTTATGCATTTAAAATTCTGATTCTTCTGTGCAGCTGAAGGTATAAATTCAGGGGTTCTATATTTAAGGGTCGTTAGCGTTAGCTGTACTTGTCTCTCTATGACTTTAGTTTAGTTCATCAATATCTGCTTCCATTTGTCTCTCTTGCTGCGTTTTTTCAAGAGTTGTTTTACGGAATGCATACATTTAGGGGTTTTCTGCTGGGATTTTAAGTGATGGCTTTCTATGAAATAAATAACCGATTTATTTTCCTCCTTAGTTGTAGGTGATGAAACGCGATTTCTCGATAATCCTATTTCCTTCACCATTCGTATAGTCGGATGCAAGAAACTAAACATCCATGTTGCGACCGCTTCATGATCCCGTTTTGCGTTAGATTATACTTCTGTGCACATAATTGAATTAGTTGTTGGTGAAGAAATATCGTAAAGAAAATCCCCAAACGAATACGGTTCGTTGCAGATACACACACGCGTCTGTTCTACCCTGCTCACCGCAAATGTCCATACTGTTTTCTGGTATTTCTTGCCGTTCCTTAGGGTTTTCCTTGTTGCGTTGCGAATTGAATGGGAAGAAAAACATACATCGTTCCGCAGAAACTAGCTGAAATCCTGATACCGAGCTCCGGTAGGTAGTCAACCTACCCGGAAGGCAGATGCAAAGAGGATGAGAAACCCGAGACTGCAGGCAGCATGGAGAATTGTTTTTCGCTACTTGTTTCCTTTTAATTTGGGCACCCTCGAGGGCAACAGTTGATTAATCAGCGTCAGTATCAATGGTGGCGAAACGACCTGGAAAACCCGGGAAATGGAAGGAGCCCTGTAAACAACGGGAAACTGTTTTTTGGTGAATGGGAAATTGCAACCGTTTAATGGTAGCAGCTAACACATGCACCATGCTTGAGCACCAAATCTTGTTTACTGTTTCCCGGGGCGAGCGTTGTAATGTGTGTTGGGAAAAGTTTCCATGTTTTGGAATTGTAATGATTTTGTGCCTTTGATGGTACGATTTTTAATGCAAGTAAGTGTGGTCAAGCACAACATACACAAGCGAAACTTTTATGTCAAACGATGAAACGCATCACCGCAATAGATATTACAGCTCACAAACACCAACAGCTGACAGCATCGACAGCATCATCGGTGTACGGTTTTACGCTTAGCTTAAAAGCTTTCCATTTTCTCCCGCAAACAACACAGCTCGACCAGGAAAGTCCATCAGCGTTGGATGCTGTGTACGATGTGTGTGTGTGATACGCTGGGCAACGCCAACTGTTACATCCAAACATCCAACGCGGTGCAAAAGCACACAACCATCCGTCCGGTGGTTTAGTTGGCAAAGGTCGCGCACGTGGTTTACGGTTGCTTTCAGCATTTTCGCGCTCGCTAAACGTGTGTATCGATCCAACGGCCAAGTGATGGCGTTGTCTGCCAGCTTGGGTGAGAGCTTGGATCGTGTATACATGCGACAGGTTCCACGGAAAAGGTGCGTTTTTGACGGTGGGGAGAAAGTTTTCGCAACGCCTCGGGGCAAAAGCACCTAGCCCACCGGTTTGTCTCCGCTCGGGAGCCTGCCTCCAAGGAATGCTGAGCGCGCACAGGGTAGATATTCACGTAGTTTATTAAATTTTCTTTATTATTTATGGCTTTCCGCTTTCGGTCGTTGGTTTTGCTGGTGAGAATGAAGCATCCGACAGGCGGCAACGTGCCGAAGAAACTACGCGCGTTACCACATCCTTCCTTGAATTGTAGTCCTCGCCGCGAGCTTGCTGCACTGAGACAGTAACTTCTGCATATCGCGCTTGTCCCGCCCGTTCAGGTGATGTTACAGAATTAACCGTAAAACCGTGTTCACTTGCTTAACTTTTCGTCTTCCTCGTTGGGGAAGGATCAAGAAGTTTTTTGCAACAAGTCTTCCCCATTCCGTAAGAGTTTGTCCACGCGCCGGGACCTCTGCTGGAAGTTGGTAACTTCTACAAGAGGAGCGATTTTCACACTTCCGCTTTGAAAAACCATTGTGCAGAAGCACCTCCGTGTTCCGATCGGAA